>JBCFXI010000166.1:0-261555 GCA_038496175.1 Ampulex compressa
ATATATATACATATCTGTGGAATATATATATATATATGTATCCCACATTTCGAGGCTCCAACTTTCCTGCAAGAAGTCAAATATACCTTTCCATCGGCTCATATTTACAACAAACCTCATACATAAAAGAAGATGAGACGCACAATAAAGATCGATGAAATTCAGGGCGGTCCGTATCTGTTCAATGTTATTTTCATTAAACCTCCTATTTATCGAGACCGCTATCAGATTCCTATTCTTCCTCCGCCGACACAATGAATCCAGAAGGTCACTCGTACAGCCCGCGCTTTCCATTGTAATGACTACTTTGAATTACAGAGATCACTGTCAGGCCTTTATCCGACGTACACGCAGACCGCGGAAAAATGGAAAATCGATGGGACCAACAGCTATTACGCTCATGAATAACGTCACAACTTTTTTGTTCTTGCCGAGAAGTGGCATCAATTGCCATGGGCAGCCAGGTTCCCGCGGTGCCTGGAATAAAAGTGCAGTCCTGCTCGCACCACGACGCTCGGTTTCAGCTAATTCAACCCTATTACTCGGTCGGAAGGGAGAGGAAAATTAGGTTAGTAGTCACGGGGGCTGGTGTGACGCACAGTCGTTCCCCTTCCTTCCGGTTTCAATCAGCTTCCGCGCAACCGAGCTCAATTATCGTACCGATCATGTGGGAAGAAATAGGAGAGCGCCGTGAATGGGGCGCGAGCCACGAGGAAGAAGTACCTGTCCGCCGCTGGAAAATAAACTGATCGCTCTTGTCCATTGAGCGAGACGAATATAGGTTCGCATTGAAAGAAGAATTTCAATTCTTCAAGGTGGGATTGAAGCGGTGTCAGACTTCTCGCTAATAACCACCCTGTGAGAGGAATTTTGTTTACCGAGCAGTTGTCTGTAAACTTGCCTAAGTTACATCGTCTCTTAAATCCATGAAGCAAATGGAGAATATAGGATATTTACTTATATAAGGTTTAGAGAAATGGACCGATTACGTCTATCGATCATTGTTATCGAACAGGGATAATAATGAGATCTGAAGGTGTAGAGAGAGGTGTATATATACGGGTTTGTTATGAAATCCAGTGCGAGGTACAGATCACTTGATTTTGGTTGCTCATCGTAATCGCGCATCGATACATTTATGAGCTTAAGATAATCGATATTTACGCAGGAGTATTTCTAACAAATTTTCATGGGTTAATGGCTCAATTGTGAAGATTTTTGATATAATAGGCGGCTAATCACGCGAGCTGTCGTATTTGATTGATTAATTTGCCACCTGTATTTGCGCAATAGCTTTAATCAAGATACAAATGTGAAATATGAAATTAATTTAACCAGAAACTAACGTTAAGGTATATCTACATTTCAAATTGGAATATTATATAGCATTCTAATATTAATCCTTAGGTTTGAGGTATTTTCGACCGACAGTTATCGATGATGTAGAAACGATTTGCTAAATACCACTTCGAATAACCAGCTGAATTTATTTGAGGCATTACGAGCGTGCATACGCCGATTTGGTACTCGGTCAATGAATACGTATTGTTCGATGAATCGATATTTTGAATTCCGCTTTCTTAATGATCGCAATCGCTTACGGAAGTGATTGCAGCCAATTTCATGAATAATTGCAATCAGATAGTCGTTCCCTTATCGGCTCAACCCACGGACCGATCGTTGCCTTTAAGTTTGTCGATCAAACATTCGGTTTGGCCACCTACATTCCACGTGCAAATATTCCGAGTTTGTTACGAGTCCTCAGTGCTCTCCATTACGATACCCTAAGCCATCATTCACCAATTCCATATTGTACGAACAAAAATTGATAAACCGTATAAAATATATCAAATAAGCAACGTAAAACCATATTTTTTATTTAACCATTTTCCTTAAAGAAGAGATTTAACCTAGATGTAACGTCAACGTACAACCGTCCTGCTTGAAAACGCTCTTATTTCATCATCTCCCTACTCATTCGGTCTCTAAATATCACCAGACGTACGGGTATCTAAGAGTAATTCAGCCTAGCCTTTCCAGCCAGTCAACGAAGAGGACGAATCCACTGGCGTTCTCCCTTCCCACCCCTTCCTCAGCGCCTTTCCCTCCTCGTCCCGTCGTCCTTTCAGAAACACAGCCTCGCGGGCAGTTCAGAAATTCCTCCCGTGAAATACGGCGGTACCTTCCGGACCTCCCGATGAATATTCCGCTGAGCTTTTTCACGGCGTCGAGGGGGTTTTTCGTTGCTCGCACGCGACGTCGATGCGCCGCTGTGCACGACACGATTGTTAACGTCGCTTCTCCCTGGGCCGCGCTCCTTCGTATCTTTTTGCGACTTCCTGCTCCTCCTTGTGCCCGCGCGAAGAATCGCAGCGGGCGCGGGAGTGGGGACAAAAAGAGAATTACCGGGCGGGAAGGTCGGCGGGGGGTGAATACTCACGAACCGGGCAAGATGCCCCAGCAATTAAGCGGCCGTGGGCACAATGACTCTCCGGCGGTCTGAAAATAATTACGTGAACCGCGCGGACGCGTCACGCAAGGCCGGCGAATACCGACGATTTCCGCCCCCAGCGGCTCGGAGCGAAGGTACGAAACCCTCTGGGGAATTTTACCCGTGATATGTACGCGGCAGTCCCTGCGGTTCGGAATACAAATTAAGACTGTAGCTTCTAGACGGTCTTCGCAAACAACTTTGGTAATCGGCGCGGAGAATAAAACGAGTAAACAAGCATGAAAACTTGGAACATCGGCGAGCGAGGATATACCCGGCGAGCGAAAACTGCCGCTCTCCGATTTAACGGATTTGTCTGCGCCGAAATGATGAAGAATGAGTGGTGGAATTGAAATTTGAAGGAATGTCTGATGATATTATATTTTTACGTCTATTTCATAGTTCACGAAACCATATAAACACTTTTTTTTTATATGTAATGTATTTGTTAATTTATACTTTAATTTTTTATTTGTCATTTGAACGGATATTTGATGATGTTATATTTTTACGTCTCTTTCTTAATTCACGAAACCATCTTTTTTTTCATACGTGCACGGTATTGGTCCGGGGGATGATTTTAAATCGAGTGTCGGACATAGGCGCTGGGAGAAGAAACTATAACTCTTAATATTCGTTGTAAAATCCTGTCCAGGAGAGGACCTAACTTTTTGATCATACTAATATTTCCATTAAACGTATCAGCCGCGGTGCTCCTCCTGGGCATGTTTATTATACGTGGGACGCACATGCTGGATTAACGGTGCAAGCTGAGACTTTTTGGGAACAATCCCGGTGAGAAGTTCATAATTGTAAACTCGACACGCCAGAATACCATACGTCTGCTCAGACGAGATATATTCATCGCATAAACCCGAAGACATGAGCCACCGAGTCTGACGTCTGCATGCCTGCATCTACTTACTGCCGCATTTGTTACGTGCGACAGAGCCGACGATCTGTCTGACACGTGCAATGGCGGCTCCACTTGCATGCAAGCATTATTTCGGCCGGCTTGATGGTAGGCGCCAGTCACTGCAAGAACGGTGGTAACGAGTTCGTATAATTGAGCAAGGTATTAAGACTTCCGAGTGGATACCGTTAATTGGTTCGTGGCATTCTCATGATTGATTTCATTAAACGCGCGTAATCTAGAAAATAATTTGCGGTTGAGCGGAATAGGTAAAAATACAACGTAGGCCAAACGTGTAAAAAGAAAAAATCCCTGGTGGTTTTGAACCTACCTTAAACAGTAGTTCCTAGACCAAACGACCTTAGCAGTCGGTGCCGGAAAACTAATTAAAAAAAAAAAGAAAATAAAACAAGTAATCCTAAGTTTTTGGCGATTACGTCTTTTGGCGTGTACTTTACTGGTTGAAGTTAAAAGGAACGAGACGCTTTACAAAACAAAATCTCACGAGAATTCGAAAAGCGCACGATTCCTTTTAAGACCACGGTCTACTTAAATATCTTGAAGTAAGATTGGAAATTGTAGACCAAGATATATACACTATCGCGTAAGATAAAGTCACGTGAGCGTTTTGTCGCTCTCGTAAACGGGCGCAAAAACAGGCACGATACGAGCCTTAAATACTAATCGTGAAAAGCTGTCATGAAGCACAATAAGGGGTCGAACGTAAACGATTTGTTTTTCTCCGTTGCACGAAACGCACGCCACTAAGTTGCACGCGTGTCAAGATCCGCTCGATGCATAATGGATGGGCCACGGTACGTCCCTCAGATTGTTTACGCATCCGTCACGCGATGACAGAGCTGCTTCGATTTTCTCAAGGATGAAGCGGCTGAAAAAATCAGCCGTCGCGCTTCGAATACACCGAATAGGACGCTAGGTAGCTCGAGGAAAAGGGAAAACGAGGGAAATGTCGGCCGCGATCGTCATTCGTCAATTTCTCGAGTCAACAAAGCGGCCAATTCGGGGGAGCGGGAGGCACGCAAGCCCCTCGCCATGAGCAAACAGGTAAACCCACCCTCTTCCACCGGTTGAACCCAGGCGGGGTCCCGTTGAAACCTTCGAATCTTCGGCGCGTTTGCTCATCCAGAGCTCGTTAGGAACGCACGACGAGGAGCCCTCGGCCACGTGTCCGCCAGACGTGATTCCTCGAGGATTAGAGAGAGGATTCGCAGTCTTCGACACCCTCCTGGTCTGCCAAGAGGGGTGTCGAGACGGGGAGAAGGACGCGGAACGCGAGAAGAGAGAGCCGGATGGAGACAGACCGATCGATCGACGGGCCTCCCCTTCTCCCTTTTCTCACGGCTCTTCCGACCTATCCTTGGCCGAGCGGCGGCACTTGGATCGTCCATCAGTCGCAGATTTTCCATGGATCACGAAGATGATCCTGGATCCTTTTTCCATCAAGCCAGGAGATGACGCGATCCCACCCCTCTTTACCTTCGACTTCCCCGGCGTGAAAACGCTCGCATATCCCGCATCGGCTGCGACTGCCAGTTTAATTTTTATCCGCCCTCTCCCTCCCTTAACCAGCGTAGAAAACGTCGAGGGCAACCCTCGAAGCTACCCGGGATAAACTTCCTTCCACTAGACAGAAAGCACAAACACTATTGACGGAACACTCTCGAGCGGAACTTAAGCCGTTAATGAAAATGCAAATGCCGAGAAGTAAATCTCCTACGACGAGGTCTCAAATCGTACAGAGATCGATACCCTCGTTACATCTATCCCCCCCCTTTCCGCCTATGGAATTAGTTCACGGATCGTTTTACTTCCTCGAGAGACGGAACTATTGTTGGATATTTTCTCCAGCTTGAATTTCTCGGTATCACATTATTGCCGTGTTTGTTGTAGCATACTGAGTGAATTTTTGTAACGACTTTGGTAGCCACGTGGAAAAGTGACAAGGGCAGTACGGCTTTATACAAAAGATAAAATATGATGGATTACAAAAAAATGTATTCCACGTTTTGCAATTGTTATTCGGGTAGTAATATGTCAGATGGTTTGCCAAATAATTCTATATCCCGATAAGAACAACAGTTTTAGGCGAATATAACTTCGGCCGGTTATTAGTTGCTGGAATGTTCCACGGGAAACAGTTTCAAACGGGCTTCAGGCGGTGAAATTTTCCCAAGAAATTTGTCTCTCGGTGGATCGAGTTTCATTTGACAACCGTGACACGTCCCACCTGGAAATTTACTTTGTGCACGAGAGCCTTCCTCGTCCAAGAAATTAAGGATTTTACTTTTGCCTCGATGAATACAATCGATCTCGCTAACTCGATTAACAACTAACAAAAACTAATATAACAAACGATATCTTATTTTATATACTATATTTATAGTCTTATTTTATGTGTTCGTCCCCTTAAAAATATAATCAGTAGAATCGTACTGAGAATCAAGAATTATGCAATACATGATTCTATAAAATAAATGAATTACCACCGAATTCCATTAAATAGAACTTTGTCTTTGAGGTATCGACATTAATGCGCGTTACAAAACGTTTCCATCGTGAGCGCAAAGACCGACATTACTCAGCATGCAACTTTTTGGATGTTCTCCTTAAAGTGTACCATTATAATAAACAGGTAATGCATCTCGATCGCCGATTCGACGACGCATTAAAGTATCGAACTGTGAGTCGCAACAGTGCGTGGAAGGAGGGCTCCGTTCGTACGATACGTGTGGGCGTGCGCGAGGACATCACGGATCAGTGACGCCGGTTAGCACGAATCAGCGTGGCCCATCGTGGCGCCTAGCCCTTATCCCTCTAGAGTTACTTGACGTACCCCAGTCAGCGCATTTCTAATGTGAATCGAACTGTTCGTACGTGGATCTCGCGTGCGGCTTTATGAATATTTTAAGCTAGACCTGACCCAGATTGTCCTCGCAACAGGAAAAGCAACCTGGCCTCGCTTCGGTACTGCCACTCTTTATCTCTCTCTCCCTTCGGGACTCTTTCTCTCTCCACACGTCGTACTCGGTCCCTTTATGCCTTTTTACACGCCTCTTCATCATAGCGCTCCCGTCGTCTTCCTCGTCAGCTCTCACAGTCGACTCTCAATCTTTCTCGTCTCCGCGTCTCCTGTCTCTTTTCTTCCCCAACCTTTATCGCCGTGACTCGCACACGTGTCCCTCCTCGGCACGCACGAATAACTTCCATGGGCCCCGGGCACTCTTGCTCTCCTAAGAGTACTCCATAAAAGTGTCATACGCCTCCGATAATCTGGGGATTTATTAGTGAAAAATTCCAGAGTGGCAGGGGAGTTGGGTAATAAACTTTGATTAATACAGCATTAATACAGCGAGGGCAGCGTAACGACCTTGCGCCACTGATAAGGTGTAAGGGAATGTGATGTTAACATATTGAAATCAAATTTAGCGAGATCACTCGTGTCGTCACCTTATAGATAGATTCCACTCATCCAGAAACGTGTTAAAGCCAAAGCTAGGGTTCTGTACTTATTTTATCGTTCCTTCTTCTTAAGATGTTGCAATAAGGCAAGTGTGCTTCCTGTATACTGTTTCGTCCAAATCACGTACGCACCTTTTCGATATTGAATGTAACCAACTGTTAATATCACGTCTCCAGTTGGAACTAGGGATGAAATCAAGGCATCTTCTTAGCTTTGAAGAGCGTGTTTATTATGAGTAACCGATGTGTCGACCCTGTTTCCACCGTGTCTTTTTCCATCGGTGCCTTTCGTGCTGGAGCGCTAGGCTCGTCGATCGATCGTCCAGAAACGCGAAAGAATGGGCCCGCCCGTGATTCATCAATCCCCTTCTTCGTGGCAACGATCGCATCCGTCGAGAGTAGCGGCAGGGCCAAGAAAAATCGCAGACGGTCACGTACCTATGCGCCTCTGAATTCTCGATTACGAGACGAGGAACGAGTCTCGCCGCCGTATTGCGTCAGAAACAAATATCGAAGCAAAAAGGCACGCAGGGTGGAGTGCAAAAATTCTCGAAATCGGATTACAGCCAAGGTGTGCAGAATGGCCAAAGTCACGAAATCAGGGACGTTTGAGTTCACACGGCACCGGCAGTGACGTTTCTTTGAGATTTGCGCACGACTGAGCGAGAAAAAAATTCAATAAAAGACCACGTCGACATGACGAATGGGAACGCGCATCTTTGTGCCAAAGATTCTGATTTCCATCACACACGTTGCTTCCACTGTGTTCCATGTGACGTGTACGCTGTAAGCTCGAGCTCGAGGTCTACCTTTAAATTCCACCCATCAGCAACGCCGATAATTTTCATATTACTCACACCAGCGCCGATTAATTGTTATAGAAAAAAAGCTATCTCTCGTTAAACATCTCTAAGAAAAGTTTATTACTTCTTGCCACTCATTATCCTTGCAAAAACCAGTGCTTTTCGCAAAACCTGTAATTTCAGAAATTCGGAATAAAAAGATTCCCCAGTCATTCATACGTGGAACGTAAAGACGGCCAAACAGCTTATAATTATCCCATTCAATACAATAGAGTTACTCACATGCACGCTACCATTATATAGAACATTCGAGACTCGTCACTATCCCCGCATTCCTTGCCACATAAAACCAGACGATTTACCGAAATATTATCACCAATAATATAATAAGGAAAGCCAAAGGTATCCAGTTATCATAATCATTAGCTGCCCGGGGTGCATTTTCGTGTTCTACAGTTGGTAGTCATAGGATAGTGACCGATTTGGCCTCTTCACATCCACCGGCCAGCCACGTGCACCGCGCTCCTCGTTAAATAAAACAAGGTGCAGTATTTAATCGACCTCAGAGCAGGTAAATTTTACTCACACCCGAGAGAACATTCAAAGCAGGAAACAATAATTCCCGATAAAAGACAGCGAGTGCCCAATAACGCAGCCAATGCTGCCACCCTCGAGCAGGAAAGGGTTAAGCGGGAAAGGTTAGCCATCAGCTGAGTCCTTCGTCAAGGCCGTTGGCACAGAACGGCCCTTGGACGTGTGCACGCAGCGGAGTGCCGTCGTAAAGCCACGTCGCCTTGGCTTCGCCGACTGTTTCATTGAGCGTTGCGAATTGGCGGCGCGCCAGGTGACGTCACGGCACCGAGGGGGATGACGGAGCCGCGGCGAACGTCGCGGATGGATACAGGCTTCCCACTCCGAATTTACCATTTTGCACATCGAATTCCCTATTTTGTATATCAAATTCGCCCTTTTGCAAATTACATTTACCTCTTTTCAAATCAAATTCGCCCTCTCGCAATTCAGATCCCGGGACAATGTAAAGATATTCGACGTAAAGATATTGCCTCGATGGAAAAATTTGGGCGCCTGTACGTAATAATACTCGAACATGGAACAATATAGAATAACGTGAAACGTTTATTTATCGCAAAGAATATTTACACATATACACACAGAACGTGTACGTGAATTCATCTATAACTATTCTCATACTGCTGTATGGGTTATACATATTCATAAAACAATTACTACAACTTGTAAGAGTAGTAGTTGTAACGGAACAATTAATCGCATCAAGCGAGTGCTTATTATATCAAGAATTACCCAAAACATTCTCTGCACGAAATTTAATTTTCAATAACATTCCTACGATAAAGAAGAAACTCAATTTCCAAGAGAATGAATTTAATCTATAGAACTACAATTAAGTAATAAAATTTGACTATCAGAAGAACGAATTCGAAGTGAATGAAAAATATTCAGCGCGAAGGCGCGGATTTCGAGTGCAAAAGCTGTATCCATCCGCGACTTGATGCCCGATGCCCGCCGCGAATCACGCGGACAGCTCCAGCGCGACAAGCATAAAGCGTAAGTTACCCCCCCCCTATCCACCTACCGCCTACCCCCACCCCTTCCACGACCTCGTAATCCAATTTTCCGACCCACACTCCCGGTGCTACCGGCGGCCGTAGGGAAAAACGCTATTGTTCTCCCTGGCAAAAACCTCGCCATTGATCCTGGCCGCGATTCCTGCTCGGCCGTTACGCCGAGCGCCATTACTCCTACGCGATGCTAGACGCGGTTTCTTACCCCGCCGACTTTATTCTCGTGCTTCCGCACGCTGCATCGTTACCGGGATGAAGGTGAAACTCGCTCTCCCGGATGGGACTGGAATTCGAACCCTTTGGACACTGACACACTGCCATTGGAAACTGTTTTAACGCCAGTACCGTGGAGTAATAACTGTTAACGTTACGCAAAAAGCAACGATTCGGTAATGGGCAGTTATGAGAAAGCAATTTGTTCCGTCAGGGTATTGGATTTAAATGCACCTATCACGGAATAACGCTGATGTACGTTGGGCACTTCCAGCGTGTATGGGGTGTTTGACGACAGGCTCGTCAAATATAATGGATTCTCATTCATGTCCCTTTGGGCTGTATCGCTTTGAGCCTGGCTGGAACATCGTAAAATATTACGCGGCTGGTATTTATTATCGTACGCCCATCATTGAGGTTAAATATGGCACATAAATTGACGTCATCCAAAAAGCATACCGTGACGTTGCGGGTGATGCGGCGAGAGCATGGTGGGCGCTAAAAGACTGTTGCTTTCCATGCGGTCTAAAACATGTTAAAGCGTACCCAAGCGGGAGAGTTGCCTCGGTAACCCCTGTAGGGTGACGCGGGCATTCGACTGTGTATAAAAGAAGGGTAGTCTCTCGCACGTGACTGAATTGCACCCCTATCTCAGGTAAAACCGCCCTCTAATTTAATTCGTTCGGCTCCCGTCGGAAGGTAGGATGCGCTTAATGTAGTTCACGTGGAAAAAAAGCAAACAGGACCGTCGAGGCTTTTTATCATCGTTTCTCGGTTTGGTTACTTTCTTGGACCCTCAATCCGGCTCCTTGGGCAGTTACACGATGTATTTATAACCTCTCGCCCGGTGATGCTTTCGGCAAGTTTGCGAATTGGACTTTGGTGTTTATGCACTCAAATAAGTAACGACGGTTGGATTGTCAGACATCACGGAGGAGGACACGCGTCCCTTAGTTCCGCGTTGTCCAAACTTCTGATAATCCACTTGCACCATAATCCACACTACGAGCAGGACTAGTCATTAGGAAGCTGGGGATTAAGTGGCACACTGTATTACAGCGCTGTTGCCATCCCGGACTATATCCCCAATTACAAAATGATAGTCGACTATTTCTCAATACTTTTACATATAATATTTCCTCGGTCCACGCGAATCACGCGCCAATGATATATTTTTCACTTTCAAGAGAAACTGAGATGGGAGAAAAAGCGATACTTTACATTTCGCTCAATATTCCAGACGTTTAAACGTCAAAAGTAATTCATGAATGTCTGAAAGGGCGTAAGGAGAGTACCAGGTCATAAAGGCGTATTCTTTTTCGGGTACGTCATTAAGATCCAAAACGGACAGTTAGCGTTAACGGGTAGTTTTTTGTCGCTCAATGCCACAGGCGGGTTTGTTCGCCCAAAGAGTATCCTGAAAGAGCAAGCCTGTTTTTACCAGCCGCTTTGAATGCCAAGCAACGTACGGAGCGCGGTACAAAAGTTGGAAAAACAGATTAGCGCTATTTTTTCCTGAGAAACCTGTGCCTATATTAAAAGGAAATTGCGGCACCGCGAAGGGGACTATCGTGTTAGTCGCGAAAGGAACGAGGCTCTCAAAGGAGTTGGAAACAACGATTAAATGGAATTCGAGAAAAAGGTCGGATGGAAGAGAGGGAAAGAGACGGGGTATAAGAAAGAGAGAAGCTCCGGCTTTCTTTTCGCGCAACGGCCGAGTGACTCTTGTTCGGCTGTTAAATGGGACGATCCGGTAAGGGGCCGGCGGAAAGAAATTATTATTCTTGAGCAACTCCGAAAGAAATGATTTTGTTGGACGAATCGGTATTTCTGGCCCCGTTTCTTCTCTTCGCACTTGGCTAAAGCGGCCGTCCAATTTAATTAGCGCAGATTCGCCTTTGTCGCCGCACGGAAGTGCGCTGAACCGTATCTAACAAATGAAGGAAAAAAGTCAGATAAAGGGATTCCTAGGTCGAAATCCTTCTCCAGGAGAATCTCCTCTGGGTTGAAGGACCTCGAAAAATGGGGAGAGAGTATGCGAAGTCGATGGACCTTAATCCGGTCGCACTTCTCCGCACACCCTTACCTCGAGTCTGTCTCTCGTGAGAAAATCCGAGAACTTTTTCGTGCCACGTTAAAGTATCAAGTCCTGACGCCTCGAAGGGAATAGGGATTTACGCAGAGCATACAAGTGACTGTACTCGTCGAAATTGTCAATGGTCGTTTCATGTCCGAGGATTGTAATAATGAGGAGGAAAAAAGAAAGAAAAAAGGAGAGGGAAGAAAACACCATAGCGATCGAGAGACACGATCGTTGGCCAAGGAGATAATCTCGGTGCGACAGGCTAATGATATATAGGGGGCATTGAGCCAGGAAAGTGAAGGGTGCAATCTAAACGATGTAATGCCCAAGAGTTTTAACAGGCTCGCGCCACAAATCACACGAGATACTCGTACGCGCCAGAGGCCGCTTCCTAAGTAAAATTAATTTTCAGGCATATCGCCGACTCGTAACTGCCATAACTTGTCGGGGGCATTTATTAGATGCGAAAGAAACGAATCGGGGCTATCACGGTGGATGGCGTTATACGTCCAATTTGTCATACAAGTTCCAAGTAGCCGCGCGAGTCAGGCCGTATGCAAATCGATATTTCCAAGTTTCCCGGGGCGTGTATTCCGCGACGGAGCGGCACGGGCGATAAGTGACATTACGTTCCCGGCCGCTATTAACATCGTTAATTATTAACGTCTTAATTACCCGATATGAATTACAGATCCGCGGAGGGAACGGAAAATCGCGCTGGCGGACACACCTTTTCGTCTTCCCTTGTCTTTTTTTTTTTTAGCTTTCCCCGATATTGACCCAGATCGTCCGATGCTTGAAGTCGCTCTCTCCGAAAAAAAGTCCCCTCCCCTTCGAGCGCACGATCGATCGTCGCGAGCGAACGAACCTTTTCCGGGCGTACGCTGGAACAATGAGCGCAATTTCTTTGGGCTTTAACCCTTAAAGCACTACGGAGGCGCGTTTACGCGTTCAGTGGATGACGCATTGCAAGCTCCGTGATCGCGTTAATACATTGTGCGCTTTCCAGGTCTCGATCGTTCTCGAGCGCCGGTACAGATGCCGTTTCCTTTCCTCGCGGATAAGCGAATGTTCGTTCTCAAAAATGGGTACGTGATCTATGAAGCTGTTATCCACATGGAATTTTCGGACTTCTTTCTTGAGCGATCAGTTCTTGAAGGAGAGAGTGAGGAATTCATCGAGACAACCATATTGATGCGCGATTTTCAAGACGAGCTCTGAAATGTACACAGGTCCACCTGCCAAACCGAAGACTGTGAAAACTGTAACTGCGATTATCCATCCGGCATACGTATTTTGGGTGAACGAGCATGGAGTGCTGTTTAATGGGAAAAATATCGGAGTTTATTTTCGAGCAAAATAAACGCGGACAATATGTTTCGTGCATAAAAGCTTCTCGGGGTAAATAAATCACGGCGTGCTGCGCGATTGTCTTTCCCACATCCTCATCGTGGCAACGAGAGCTCTCTCCAAAGTGTCATCGCAACTCCACATTATCGCTACTTTTTAAGCCATTATATAATTATGATTATAAGAAGATTTTCGATGTGGAAATCATATCGACGACTATCGACAGACGGTTATAAATCCGGACGGAGCGTTATCCGCTGAAAAATCTTCCCAACCGCAAATTGTTCAGGGTTAAGACAGCAGCGTATCGATGGTCACACCTCTTTGTCGAGTCTCCGCTCCATCCCAGTGGTTTTTCTGCGTATTACTGACGATGCTGGAAGATCGCCCTGACAAAGAGTCGGAAGTTGCCGCCGGCTGATCGTGGACGGGTAGCGGAGGAAGAAAAAAAAGAACGGTCTGATTGACGAGCGATCGCGCCGTTTGACATTAACAGAGGGGAGCAGCTCTAATCCTGGCATCGATTATACCGGCCTGTAAGCCAACGATTATCGGATCTTGTGTTTCTGTCACGCATCGAAATGCGGCCTGCGAGTAAACGGATCATTCCAAGAGCGAATCCGTACGATGCGATGGAAATCCCAGCGTACTCGCGCACGGACGATGGATCTCCGATGCCGAAATTACAGCGGAATCGTATCCACCGCGCCATTCCTATCGTAAAACGACGATTGGGGAGACGAGGATAAACCCCTTTCACCTTTCACAAAAAGGTCAAAGCGGGGAGCATTGATATTTATCGCATGCAAAAAATAGTACAGCAGGAAGATTACAAACCGATTTTTAATATCGAGAATGAAGAATACGATGTGAGGCGGCTTTGACGCCAAGGAGGATTAAATGAAAGTAACCGGTGCGATCTTACGAGCAAAAGGTCAACTTTGATTACGAGCTTCCTCTTAACAAGGCATCGAGACATACAATACGCTAAACTGGAATATTCGGAGTAGCTTGTGAATTTATCAAAAATTAAAAAAAATATTCTTAATTACAATAAAAATTAAAAAATATAGTAACGAACTTCCTCTTCTTCGCCTGTTTTCTACAGTTGGCACTGAGGTATGCGCGATCAAGGGTTGACGAACTTGATCGAGGAAAATCCTCGAATCTCTATCGGTTCGGTTCCTGATAGGAGATAAAAGGCGAACTACCAGCGATCATTCCGGTATATTAGACTTCGTTTTCCCGTTTCTGGTGGTCACGAAGACAAACAGGACGACCACTGGTAATCGCATTATCGACCGACTTGGACCGATGCGGGGACCAATCCGGCGCATCGGTGACATCATGGAACTCGACCTAAAAGTTGTTACACACTTCCATGCAATGTACAATCGTAGGCAATTGATTCGAGTTCGTCCGACGTGTAAACACTCATTCGGGTTTCATTTCACGTACGGCGGGCTCATACGCCGTCCAATGGGAATTCCAAGTCGAACCCTCGATTTTGCCGGATAAATGCACGATGTTTAACCGGATGACTATGCAGCTCGTACCTTTAAAACCGACGAATGTCGGGATTTGTATTCGATTTTACGTCGCACGCGATGTAAGTTAGCAGAAGCAGGCAATACCGCTGTCAAATATGTCGACGTTACGTTCAATCCGAAAGGTATGTTTGTAAAGCGAGCATAACGAAAATCGATGCGCCCCGCTTAGAAATCATTTTCAACGTTGGCCGCTGCCGGCCTAGCAATTGGCTGTGATAAATGCCAACGTTAAGTACTCGCAGATATGCACGGCGCCAAAGTAGAATTCGAGTGCCGCTTTATTGTTCTTCGATAATAAAGATACGTACAGAGGAATATACCTTTGAAAATGTTATAGCAATATTTTCGGAGAATGCACAGTGATATAAAATTCCAAGAGACGGTTCGTAGAGTGCAATTTCACCGTGAAACAATAATGATGATCTAAATAACAAAGATTGCATTGCACGAGGATGAAAACATCCGATGCGATACACATCAAAAAGCTATTGAGATTCAACGTGTGAGCGATCAATCATATTATCCGATACCATAACAACGTTAGTACTCCATTCGAAGATTCATCGCGTCGTTAAATCCGATCCTCGATCGAAGATCGCGATTTGATTCGACCATGGGGCAAAGTCTAAGATAAACCGTCCCCTATTTCGTATTCGAATGCGTCGAAGGTAGGAATTGAAGACGCTAATGGGAGGGCAGTTCGCCGTCGGCATTCACGACCGCGAGAAAAATGACGTGCGGTCGGAATGGAGGAGAATTTTTGTGACACTCCGATCGGCCAGGCTGCGGTGCTTTTAGCAACGTGCTGGACAGTAATTGGTTTTGGTTCGTTCGACGCGCAAACACTCGTCGAATTTCATTTCACGTACGAAGCGGCGCTGCCCGCAGGACGGAGGCAGCTTGGTAAAAGGGTAACGCGCGGGAGGAAAGAGATCATTACGTGCGAGGATTACTCAAAGCGCGTTCCCGGACCTACGTCGGCGTACAACGATGCGCCTTTAGAAACGACGGCGCTTAAAGCGCGAAGCAAACCGCGTTACGTCTGAGCCGCTGCCTCCGCGGAGCATTGAATTATGAAGAGATCGAAGAGAAACGACGCGGCTTGCATCCCCTCCGAAATCGCGGTCTCGGAAATATCTACGCTCCTAACGCTATGACGTACGCGAAACTCGTGACCCAACTCGTAACGCTACGGCGCAGGTAAGAATTCGTAAGTTTGCTCGTAACGTTATAACGTAGGCGGAGCTCGTAACTTTATTCGTAACGTTATAACGTAGGCAAAAGTGCTAACTTCACTTGTAACGTTATAACGTAGGTGGGCTTCGTAACTTTTCACGTAAGTTTATAACGTAGGCGGGCTTCGTAACTTTTCACGTAAGGTTGTGGCGTAGATTGGAATTCGTAATTTGAGTGATTACGTTGAAACACGCGCGTAAGGTGTAAGTGTTGCAACAAGATAGTGACGTTGTTAGATAAATGTACTTTTATAATCCGTTACGTTGGCATCGTGGCTCGAGTTATTAGCGTATTATCCACGGATGTAGGAAAACCGAGTGAGTACTTGCATAGATTTAGTATCGCAATTGTCTTACTCAGGGCTAATGTATAATTCGAAAATATTACAGTAATACACTTCATTACGATTAAATCCCTGTGACAAAAAAAAAATACAATTTTTAATTTGTATTAGTACGTTGATTTAATTTAATATACCTATAAAATAATGAAACATCTAAAAATATATTGGTTGTACAACGTTGCTCCCGCCGGTTTTTTTTTCCCAAATTCGAGGCTTTATTGTGAAAAACTGGTTATACATTTATGATTCGAAGTATTGTCCATCGTTGATCACTACTTTCTTCCATATTTCTGGCAGCGTGCGAATACCTCGTTGAAAAAGAAAATCGCTGCTTAGCGCTAAAGCAATCTATGGAAAAAAGGCGGAAGCAAAGTTGTACGTTTGATATATTTTTTGTAAAACGCTTTGCTCTCTCCTACGAACATTTTGGTTATATACCGATCGCTCTGTAATATGTGAAGTCAAGGATTTCAAGATTTGTTTATTCGTGTAGGTATGAAATAGTGTACCGTGTTCGTGATTTCAGGTCGCTGTGTATTGCGATTGGTGTCTGGCATGTTGTCGGGATAGATGTGCTGTTGTTGTTTCTCTGTCGGCACCGTGGTGCTTTCAGGATGGATCTGCTTAGACGTTACCTCGTTCATGTAGGACACTTCTGACAATGGGATGTAGTAGTAGCCCAGAAAACGGTCCCAGAGGAAACCCTTGCACCAGACTTCGACGAGAAGGCCGGTATTCATGTCATTCGTTTCGCTGGCGAACAAAGAAAGAACATTAATCTCAAGTAATTATCTATAGAAGGAATAAGCTTAACACATGCTTCATACAACTGCGCAATAAAACGGAATAAAACCAATTCGGGAAAGAGGTTAGCTCTATACTCGAAGAATATATAAACGTTATATTCATAAAATCTACTGTTCATCGTTTGTAAATTATCTTCATATTACAAAAACAACGTATCCACGTCGGTTTTAATAGAAATTATTCTAAGGTTGGAGTGAAATTAATATATTCGATAAAAATAAGAGGAATCTACTCTATTACTAAATTTACAATACTCTAGGATATGTATCACAATACTAATAAACCTCTCCATAATTTTAAAATTAAACTGTGCCTTGTGCTTCAAGAAACACGATTGATAATATATTTTACTTAGACCGATATTAAGCGATCAGCCACGGCCAGAAGTGAACCCGGATTCCTTCGTGGCTTGATATATTATTCTACCCTTAATTCCCTCCAACAAACAGAAAGCCCCCGATAAAAATTTGCCGAGGCCCTAACTACATAACGTCTGATTACAATGTTCTCGCTGTTCCTTTTGTCGGGCAATCCTCTGTTTCACCGCGAGGAAAATAAATGTTCTTTAAATACGTGCTTGGCCGATGTAAGAACTCGTACGGAACGTAAAGTAGGTTAAAGGTTCGCAAGTTGGCAAGTAGGCATTTGCGGGCGCCAATACGGGGATGTTTCCAGGAGCCAAAATCAAAAACTCTACCCCGCCCTGCCCTCCTCTGTTCTTATACCGCAATTTACATGTTTCTCGGCCCCCTTCGAAAGCTACGCCAAGCCTGGTAATTCGACTCTTAAGGAGACGCCATCTTTCTTTGCCGTGACGCCGGAGCACCGCTGATCAATATGTATAATATATTCGACTGCACCTCTATACGTCTGGATTAACCACACGAGACCGAGATTTATTTTCCCGCTGAGCGCCCCTGAATTACACGGCCCTTCGATCCCCCAGCATTTCCAAGCGCCTTGTTTGTGACTTATTTAAAACAGCTCCGGAAAGTTTCACGCGCGGTACGCTTTGCGGAACAAAAAGGTGTTCCGCCTTGAGTGTAAATAAAACTGCCGCCACTGTATTTCACACCATCGCCGATTGCGGCCACGGTTTGTTTTATCCCTTAAAGCTGTCTTTCGGTTTGCGTATACCTAAGAAGGAACGTTGGATGTAATTGAAGTAGCTTATAAGGGCTAACTGAAAATTATTTTTCGTTGAAGTCTCGTAACGAGGAAGTCTTTGAAAGCTCTGATACTGCCTGTTTCCTGTGATGAGGATAAAAAACAAAACGTTAGGAGCACGAGTCTGATGCTTTAATGCTTTAATCTTGTACAATATTCGGTGAATACAAGACTGAGGTTTTTATACGTAAGATCAAAATAATGAATGCCTTTAAGAAACATTCTGTTGGCAGTCCTAACGAGTTGAAAGATCGGTCATTTTTTTGAAAGTAAAATGAGACAATGATGAGGACGTTTAACGCAAATTGACGTATATTTAAAAGATTACATCGGGAGCTTTGGCTTATCCTTTCATAAGCATCAAGTATTTTCATTTGACTACACATTGCGATGGAAATGCAGATCGCATTCAAAGCGTTGGACGGCCTGGCAGTCCGTATCTCCCTTTCAAAGTCTACCTTAAGACAGACACAAAAGGAAAAACTACACGGCCGTAAGCACTTCTCGTAAACACGAATGAGTCTGTCAGGCTGAAAGTTTAGCGTCGTAAGTTTTCGTTGGAAGAATACCTAGCATCGCTGGAACCTTATTCCTAGCATTTTCTGGGTCTGTTTTACATAAGGAATTCATGTCAGTGACCACGAATGCGATTAATCACACTTCTGGCAATGGTACCCGAATTTTGGTTCGCGCTCCTAGCAAAGCTGTGCGATGAGACCAAACATTATGTTCTCTTTCATACATCCTTCCAAAAACATTCTCTTTTCTCGTGTCACGTATTGTTGCCAACGCATCGAGAAGAATTTTAAGCGCTCGAAAGATAATTTTCTCGGTTCCTTTTACATTGAACAAAAAAATTCTTTGACTTGCATAAAAAGATTTAACAGCAGTGTGGTCGAATTTTTCCGATACTAATCCAACTTCCAATTTTAGACAGTAAAGCTCGTAAGAGACATTGCAACGTTAATCCTAAAATCTGATGGCACAAATAACGATCTTGGCAAACAGAATAGCGATATATGCAGGAACGGCGCAAGAGGTAAATATGAAAGTTGTCTAAGAGTTACTACGTGTTTCTTCAACAAATATTTTTCTTCCTACATCCTCGGAAAGGTCGTTTAGCTAGGCGACGGCTATACGTACAATTCCGCGCAAGTGCTTCAGCCGCGGGTGTTACCGGGGCTGCCGCCTCCTTTTTTTTTTCCAGAAAAATGTATAAACGTATTTATATCCCTTAGGATAGAGAAATACGGCCTTACAGCGCACAATGCATAAGAATACGTACGTACAGTACCTCTGTTACTGCGTCGGGACAATTAAAAAGCTCAAAAAACGGGATCCAGCGTTTGGAACTTGGAAACTAAAGCCCCATCCTTTCGTGCGTAATTCATTCTTGCGCTTGATATCCGCGGAAGGTATTCTCTTGATATGGAAATCGTAGTTAATTAGCACGGCGCTGAAAAAAACTACTGAAAGAAAGGTGATTCATTGTAAAATTATGCACGAAAGGATTAAGGGGAGAAGAGGGAAATAAAAATTAAACGCCGCTTCCGTTGGCCAATCGGACCGCCGTAAGCGTTTCGCTCCAAGACGCTGGCTAAGCACCTATTTATATATCGGCGATAGATCGGATTACCTCTTAAGGGGGTTCGATAGTCGATCGCGGGAGTCCACGTTCTTCCATCACGACGTAAATTCAATAACGAACGTCAACCGATAACCGCGACCCTTCGGTTTCTATGTCCCTTATCTGCTTTATTTTACGCCGCGCGGCCGATTAGCATTGCGCGAGAAGACTTTGAAAACATAAAGCCAGTCGCGGAAAGGGCACTTCTGGTTATACAGCGGGTTTTTAAATTCCAATCGATATTCCGCTTTTTCCATTCTTATTGACCCCGTTGGCATGTAAAAATAATCGAACCCTCTTAAGTCCGGCCACGTGCCCGCGGTTCTTTCCTCAAATCTTCTCGACGACGATTTCGCCGATGTTAACTTACAAAAGAAAGTCTTGCTCCCAGCATGGATTGGCCCCTTTCACGGTGACTGTCGTCGACTTCACATTCTGCAGCTTCAGTGTTACGTACGAGTTGAACTGTTCCGCTGGAATTATGGTCAATCGCTCTGAATCGGCCTCGGCGGGAACGTAGCGTGAATTTTGATGGCCGTGCCCTGTTCACGAGCGAGACGCAATATTCGTAGGATTTAACATTCGCGGGATTTCATAGGGCTAAGATTTTTTCCAGGACCTCTTCTCCGCGCCCTGTTAAATCTGACGGGAATCGGTTTTACCTTCGACTTTCCTCGGCTCAAGGGAAGGACGGCCGATCCGTTTTACGCCGGTTTACGATCCATTCGAATTCCATTCCGGGTCAAATTCGACGATCCCCCGTTTCTATTGCGGGGCAACTGTTCGATAGCTACCGTAAAGCAAACCGCAGCCGGTCGATATCGCACTTTTCACGACACTATCGCTTACGAGGCTAAGCTCCCGGCTGGTCTTTTACTTTCACGGATTGAATGCAACGCGGGGCGATTTGGACGCGTGCTTTGTTCGCTCGTTAACGGAGAAAAGAGAATTGATTCGATTAGGATGGGGTTTCTTGAACGGCGATCGCCTCGATAAGCGGACAGTGCGACCGCGCTGGGAAACGATTTGCCACCTAACGTTTTTCGAACCGATTTTCTTCAGGAGATTTTTCTCGATTTTACCTCGGGTAACCTATGCGCAGGTTCGAATTAATGCAACTTTTCACTTTGCTATCGTGCTTCGTAGAAGTTTTTTATTCTGTCCCAATAACGTTTAAATTGGCTACAATATATATATTGTGATAAAAATTGATAAGAGAGGACAGCATTGTAAAGAATTGATGATGGATCGATCAAAAAGCTGACTAATGATTGTATACGTTTTACTATGCCGTGCATTTTGATGTGTTTTGCCGCTTATTTATGAACAACGCCAACATGTACTACCGCGCGGACGTGTATTCATCGATTTTAATGGTGAAAAGGGATTTTTCATGCTCACCAACTTCGCGCAGTGTATAGATTCGCAAATAAAAAGCGATGGCCGTGATCGTGTAATTATCGCGGCAGCGCCACAACGACGAGTGTTCCGGAATCCTACAATTTTTGTCACTTTTACATACGCTGAAACAAGGGCCAAACACGGGCGCGTCTTTTAACGCTTTAATGCCGGAATTATGACGATAAACATGCAAATCCGCGTTTGTCCGCTGGGCATACCCGAGCTAAAAAAGCCTCATTAATTTTGCAACCGCATGCAGAAACGTGGCGGCAATACGACAAACAACTCCCAGGATAATCTCGGTTTAAAACTCGATAGAGGTTAATGTTTCTCCATAAACAGAGCGTACCGGAGGGGAACAAATGTACTTGAACCGACTACGACTCAAAGCGAAATTGCACTCTGTTCATTTCACCAACGTTGCCTGCCGGTTGGTCGTTTTAACATTTCGGATATGACTTTCGAACTATAGTCCAGTCACTTTTAGTGATAGCAATATGTCGACTATAATGAAGGACTGTCGGAGAATGCTGTAACACGTTAACTATAGTCGATCACTGGATTTTACATACCGAATTTTACTGGACATATTCTGCGTCATACACGTAAATTGTCGACATTCATTTATCTATTGCTCCTGAATCCGAATTAAAAACACCTTGAAAACCCAAGGCGTAGAATAAAGGGATGAATCTGGCAAACTAGGGGATTTATAAATCATCGCCAAGAGCCAGATGGATGAGGACTTGGATGTAACATTAGTGAGAACGTCGGATCGTTTTTCGATCGGGTGGGAAGGATATGAATCGTATCCTGGGCCGTTTACGCGTCCAGCACGAAGAACGAGGTGTAAAGTTCCAATAAGTTTCATCCGCGATTTCCGTGCTCAAACTGCTGGTTTCCGATAAGTGAAGGGAGAAACTTGGTTCGAATTTTTTAAATGCGCTTTCGTGTCGGTTACAATATTTTGTCTGACAAGACTGTGCGATATTATTTGCACAATGAATACACGCTGACACAATGTGATTCGCGATGGTAATTTGAAGTTGACGAGTTTCTTCGGAAATACGACTCGATTTATTAAAAATTTCAAACTGTAAAATAGATATCAAGAGTGTAACAATCACTCAAGAATGTAATAATCGAGGCAAGAGGTTTGTATTGTCGAAGAACGAGAAAAAGATGAACGAAAAAAAAATATAAGCATCGAGCAAATGATTACAACGCCAAAAAGATTCCATGATTGTCCAGCAACTGTTCACTACGCATGAACGATATATCGCGCATCTTTGTAAAACTGAGATCTATTTATTTTCCCTTCCAGCACGGGCATAAGCGTATCCGTAATTCACTTGACTAAAAATGAAAAATCCCCGCTGGCCCTTATTCTAATACGGATAAATTTGGACAGTTTTTCTCCGTCTTGTAAAGATCATCCCTCGGTGATATTCGCACGATATTTCGACTCACTCTTGACATAACCGACGTGTATTTCTAAACCAGTGAGCAAAAATATCACTTCACTCTTGGCACGTTTACGCGTACAAGAGAAACGTCAAACGCGTTACATCCATTCCAAAGTACACCGTAATTGCAGGGAGAATTGCGAGTGTAGGAAAACAGAGGGCATTTACTAAATTACGACTGTTTCAAGAAAGAAGTTAGGGACAAAGGAATTTCCACGTCCAAGGTTTACGATCTGACGCGAGTTTTCATGCGTTCGCAAAATAAAGAAATTCGGGCACGAGAAAGGCCGATTTGTTTTCCTAGTTCAGAACGAGCTCGCGATAACTACAAGCATTTACATTTCAACGCGTGCGTAAGTGTGGCAACAAAAAGGCCAACGCGACAACCGAGTCAGCGTGTAGCCGGGTAAACGAAATAGCGGCCTTTGTATCCACAAACAACGCGGGCGCGTGTCATCGCTTGACGAATACAAAGAGGAGAGCACGCAAGGTCATAAAAAGCTTCGCAAATTCGTGGCCATTCAGAAAGAGCTGTAAACGAGGAGTCCACGACGCTGATTGGCCCAGAATCGGTACGGAAGCTCGAATTCCACCTATCAACGCGAAGAACCGAAGAAATGGCGATCGCCGCGTATAGACCGTAACCGTTGGCATTCAGCACGTCGAAGAGGGGCTAAATAAATATTCAGGAAAAATAGGAGACAAAGAGGGTGGACGTGTCCGACCGCCGACGTTATTTTATCGCGAGGAAAGAGCACTCTCTGTCTCGGCTGGAAAAATTATTTCGGTATGAACGGAACATCATGATATTCCGGTAGAGAAGTCACATAACCTTTAGCTTGGAACCGTTCCAATCTGAGCGCAACAAATTTTGCGCGGACCTCAGAACTGGAGCGTGAGTAAGGACCCCGCCCAGCTAGAGTATCGTTTCGATTCCAATTTCGGCGGACAATCGCGCGACGTCTCGCTCGGTTTTGCACGCGAATTTGCGCTTCGCTCGTGAAACTTTTGAGCACCGGCCAGGAACCGGCCGTCGACCAAATGGCGCTCGTCCTTTTTCTTTCTTTTTTCTTTTCCATCCCCCTAAAGGGATACGAACCTTCCTCGCAGACGAACCGCGCCTTCTTCACTGCAACAGAAAGAGCATGGTGCGGGTCAAAGGTCGAAGTCCGTGGGACAGTATCGTAGACGAAATGCCGGTGGGCGAATTAACGCCGACAGTTTGCACGGGCCGATTGATCCGGCTAGTATTAACAGGTTTATCGACTCATGTGGAAGGACTCATATGCGCCGGCTGGCTTAAAAATAGAATGATATCGTGGCGAGCCATAGACCCGTGCATCGTTCGGCGTTTTGATTCGCTCGAGTTGAATCGAATTTTGCGCATGCGCGTGAGTACATTTTCATCGCGAATTTCGTGATTCGAAGAGAGGATACTTTAGAATATATTCACGTTTGAATAGGTTGAATATTCATATTTGGATATTTAGACAGTGATGGTAAATCATACGATCGATGCAACTAACCATAGGATAATCCTAATGCTTCATGTATATTTTTCAAATCATCGGGGAGTATCTTTAAGGTTATGTTATTTTCTAACGAATACCTACAGTGCCAACTATAAGGACAATTGCTGTGTAGAGGAAGGTAAGAGCACGCAGCATTAAAGATGATATACGATATTTGTACTTGTTTCAACGCAGTGTTAACAATACGATTAATGGAAGTATTTATCCGGAAATTAAATCCATCTCCCACGTATCCCACCTCGGTGTCCCCCGATTTTCCATTTAGCTTTACATTTCAATAAATCGGTTCTCCGCAATTCATTTGCGACTTCTCACCGACGAGTGGCTTGTCTCGGAACGGCAGCCGCGTATTCGTTCGAAGCGTCGGCATGTGGTTCTGCCGCGGTATTACGAGCGAGCCTCGCCGACACGAGGGGCGAATTCAATTTTCTGCCGGAGAAAAGTACCGTAACGACATATGAAACGCACTTGACCGACCATTTCCGCGTCTGGCAAAGGAGGAGTGCCTTTCTAACGAGGCAATCAGTGCAGCGGGATGAAAATTATAATCACTATCTGGCTGCCCGATCGACCAAGAATTACTAATTATCCACTTCGTTATGGGCATAGCCGTTTGTCCGCTGTAACGGGCTTTCTAACGTGATTTTACTGATATCCTAGAAAAAAGTCTGCCCTCGCAAGTCACTCGGATCGATATTAAACATGGTCACAGTGAAATTTATACTTTGACTTTGTTCATGAATGTCGATGTAAAGAATGTTTTGAATGTTTAGAATGATTTAATCGGTTTGTTTAACCAGAAATTGAGAAGAACTTTTTGTGCTTGAATTTAGTCTGGATAAATATCATGATGTCGATCCATCGAGTTTCGTGTCCTGTTTAGAGACAGTCTCGTGTTCTACCTCGTCTCAGACGAAGTTATGGTGAATTTAGGAGGGTTTTGGACAACCTGTTGAAAACGGATTATAAGCTACCCGTGGACTTTGTAGAACTGTAATCCTGAAATTGTAACTACACGATTCTGTTTGGTTAAAGCCGATTTATGCCACTTTTATAATAGCTGGAAGCTGATGTATTGAATTATTAATATGTTATTAATAAATGTATCAATACGGTTGAAGGATAGGTTGGTGAAAATTATTTATAGAAAAAATTCGATCAACCTTTCGCGTAGATAAGGGCATTATAATTTTACTAATAATCTAAAAAAATATACTTTTCACTTTATGTTTAATATATGTAACGGTAAACAGTAAAACATCGATTTAATGCAAAGAGAGACATAATATTACGTAACTAATTTAAATCTATGTTTTATTTATGTAAACAAGTGTGTAGTAATTTCAAACACGAGCATGCTATCGCGGAAGATTTATTATCAATTAACTTTTCAAGCGCTGAAATCTATGAATCAACAACAGGATAATCGGCGCATTAATTGCTACGTGAACTCGATCGTTGTGACGTTGACATTTTAATAGGTATTATTAAAAGGCGCAATAACGATGCCACGATTAGATTCAGCAGGATCATATCAGGTCTCTAGGTCAGGTACAGCAATTCCCCTTCCATATATTTAAAATAGATCATTATAAAACAACGGGAACCATGCATTGCACGTACCTATTTATAACCAGCTTGAATCGAGCAAATACGCTATCGTGTAAACAGAAACTCTACAATCGTTCGTAGATAGTTCGCTTAATACATACATGGGATATAAAAGAGATCGATCATTAACGTTGGAAGTGTTCTCGCTTATTTTTCTACGAGCATCGATTACTACAGCTAATCGGTCTAGGCCAGGCCTGGCCAACTTACATTGCACCACGAACAACATTGGCGACTCAAAAATTTTCAAGAATCGCGTATAAATAAAAATAATGGCCATTTCTTGCGCTATTTTTTTTTCGAGAACTAGTTCTACATCGAATTTCGTATTTATCAATTTATATCGTAAGCGATTACCTCGAATACAGAGATGCACTAAAAGTGTTCGATCAGTGCAAATAAGAAAAAAGGACAATACCACAGATATAAAAAAAACAATTGTATTTATCAGATAATAGACTTAAAATAAAAATAGAAGTACACGATACATAAAAAAGAAGTCAATTCGTAATTTATACGACCGGGGATCGTGTGTTGGCCGGTCCTGGTCTAGGTCTTACTATACATGACCATTTCCAACCATCGAACTCGGCTAAAAGTGCTTCCTATGCTAAGTACACAGAATCCTTATAGCAGTGATAGTAAATGCTATTTTATACTGCGTTATATAAATCGAAAGTTTGCCAATGGAAATCCCAATATACCAGAGGCACGAGTCGATTCAGCATTACCGTATACGAGAGAGGAAAGGATTCGAATGTCGGGTATCTAACGTGCTCAGAAGCGGTGCTTTTTTTATATGCGTTTGACGAAAAGGTCAGCGAGTGACCCGTGTGTCTACCTTCTTGAACGTAACTCAATGCAGCTGATGCCGCCATGAGTCGCGTGGCACGGTGTACGCCTGCTATATGCGGACAAGTGGAGCTTTAACGAGCCGGCGGCGATTTAAAGCAATGACCTGTGCTAATAAATGCCAAGCAATGTGCTGGAACCAATACGAACGCGCAACTGCCCTAAGGTTAAGCGCGATACACGAGAATGGCTTCACCAAAGTGCCGGGCGCGAAGACCATTCGTTCGCACATGCAAGCGTGTAATCCGTATTTCCGTAGGGCGCTGGAAGAATAGTTTTAACGCGTGAAAGTCACAGTTCAAAGAGAAATCGGCGAGGATTACACGCTCGCAAAAATAACACCGTTTCTCAAACCGGAGCACCGCCTTTCTTCAGCTTCCTTCGTTCTATATATAGATGACGGTAAAAGTGTTGGATGGAACAATAAAATTGGAATGAGGTCGTGGGAAAATAAGTCCGTAACGCGAAGTAAAATAATGTTCGTATAAATTAGTGTTTATCGAGCGACGCAGAGGAGCTGTATACATTGAATATTAATTATACAGGATACATCGAAACGTGTTCGACTAGTAAAATCGATGTGTAAAGGAAACAAAATCGTAAATCTGTACGAGTGTTGCGTTGCTATGCAAGAGAAGATGTTCTATTATTTTTCTAGATTTTTCTGATTCACAGAAAAGGGCGAAGTTTTCCATAGCGGTTCAGAACATCGATACGGGCAGAATTTGTTCGAAAGAAAATTGTTGGCAAGTTTTCATGAAACTCTCAGAAATACACGTGGATCGGAGGAACCTGGAGTGGAAAATGTTGGTTTGAAGGAAATGAAAATGTAACGTGAGCAATATGAAGAAGTATCGTAAAGCTCCAGCCTTGAAGCAAATATTCCTAGTAGGCCACCAACAGGTATGCCGCTCGAGTATCCTTCGTTCACAAATTAATTACTCTTAGGCATTTGAAAATAATTGGACTTATGTACGCGGTACTATTTGGTAGCCGCACTCTGGCAAGCGGCCAGTTACCATTGAAATCCGATATGCAACGAAGGGAAAAAACTAGAAAAGAATTTGGTGAACGTTAAACCGGGTTTGATATTATTAAACCCAACAAAGGAGCAACAAGTATCTACGAGAAAAATTATTCTCGCGAGTGCAACCCGGGCAGAGAGTCAACGATTGAAAAAAACAATTAAATAAATGAAAAAATTACACTCATACATATAAGTGCACACATATGAATACACGCTCGAAGAATGTTCAGTTTTCACGTGATACACGATTGCCGTGCAATTAAGCCAAACCGCAGGAAAATCAAGTCCTAACTTCATGCTAGCACCGAACCGTGCTCCAGGCTAAACGTAAATGTGAAACTCGCGTTAGGAATATTAACGCGGCACCGACGTCGTCTCGAACGCTCGTTTAATCTTCGACTCCTCCATTAAATCCGGATTGTGCGTCGCGAGTAGGTAAGGGGCGGGCCGAGTCAATGTCACAAACGAGCCTCGCGCGGTGAGGCGCTTTTTTCTCCCCGCGTTGCGGTATAAACGCGGTGAGAATAACATTGCAATGCCGTTAAAGGGGGACAAAACGCCTAGAGTGGTAGGGAGAGTGGCGTGGAAAAGGGTGCCGGAGACGGACAGGTGGCGGTCCGATACGGTAGAGGCGGCGCGTACCATAGAAAACGCAGACGTCCGTGCCTGCTTGTAGGAAGTCGCGTATAGGATAGAAAAAAAAAAAAAGAGGAAGAAAAACAAGACAATGACGTCAGCCTTAACGCTTCAGTTGCGATCTTTTACCTTCGAACAACTCCAGACAATGGATGCCTACGTGTGAATACTAGCCGAGAAGTTCTCGTCGTCGTGTTACGCCCGCGTTCCGCATTGTACCTACCCTCCCTCGTTCCCCTTCCCCTCCTCCGAGGTATCGTACGTGTGCCTGCATACACGTTAATGGTATGCCTTCCATCGTGCAGTTTCCCTCCGGTGCCGTTTTAGCGCCGTGAAAACGCGTCCAGAGAAGTGATAGCTCGTAGGAGGAGGTGACGGCGACGATGAAGGACGAGGGAGAAGACGCGGCTAGCGAGAGCGCCAGAGAAGGATGTTCGAGGGTGGAACGATGGCGCGGTTGAAGCGGGGGAGGGTTGGAAAAACCGAGTACATATTATGCCCCGTTATTTATAGCCGGTCCGTATTAAAGACAATATTTACGCGGTACGCGTAAACGCGATACCTTATCGCGCCTTATCAGAGCGTCGTGGGCTCACGGATGACCCGCGTATATCTCCCTCAAAGCCGGCCTCGCATCATCTGCCTGTGTGGAAAGTGGAAAAGTCCGCGGCGCCGGCCACGATCGACCGCCCCCAAGAATCCCCCGGGATAAAGACCGTGAGCGTGAAAAATGAGATCTTAGGCATGCCGCACTTGAGCGCCGATGTAGATTAAAATTTTTAATTCGGCACGCCATGCGCGGCGACGAGGGTCGGGACACGCGCGTCTGACTATGCGAGGATTTCCCTCGCGTTCCTACACTTCTTCGCGACGGCTGCTGCATTCTTAAATAGATTTTCGCTTCAAAGCCTTGTCTTTGCTAACGTGCGACTCGTGGACAGATCCCGGAGTTCCCTTTCAGAAACTCGCGGACGATGGTATTAAGACGGACGTTTCTCGTGGATAACTGGAATCGAGAAGATGAAGAATATTTAAAGAGATTAATTTGAAAAAACTCTCGATGTCTCATTTTTGATCTTCCACGCAACGATTGAGATTCCCGGCCTATTTCGAGAAGTACTTCGAGAAAGGCATTGGACCTGCGATACGAGGATGGTGCGGAGAAGATTTAATTATTCTGGTAGACGATTAGGATCAAAGAAAACAACGTTTATACGATTTAGTTGCGCGGCAGAGGTTGGCACAATCCCATCTCCGTAGAATCAGCATTAAATACCGTAATTAAATGCAATGGCTGTTGATTTTCTCCGCGGAGAAATATAAAATAGTCTAGAATTACCCGGGGCTCTTGACGCAGGAAATTAAACGGTTCCAAAATGTTTACGCGCTGGACACGCTTGTAGATGCACACGGCAAAAGGAAAGTTAAGTGGGTCATCTGGAACAACGTACGCGCGGACGTAGGAGCGGAATAAAATAACGGAGTAATAGACCGGGATACTTGTTCGCGATAGATGTAACGGCTATCTATGCAATAAATCTATTTATTACCGAGATTAACTATTGGGGTCAGGAATTTTAATATTCCTTGCGTGGGTTAGTAAACCCGGCGGGGCGCTCGATAAAAGAGCACGTGTTACACTCGTGTTAAACAGCGAGGCTGTAACGATAACGGATTTATTTGCATGAGCAGCCACCAAGTGCGTAATTAAACCTGAAGAGATTTGTTGCCCCAAACGGACAGCTCTTCGCAATTTGTTCCTGTAAATAAAACTCCTCCATCCCGATTCCTTATCAAATTGCGCAATGATGAACGATCGGACCGATCCTGAACGTGCCCTGTAGATTTTTAAAATTATTCGTATCTTCAAACGCCTTGGAGACATTAATTTGACGCACGTAGTGCCTTTAGTCACGATTCTTATTCGAAATGGAAACGATTAACGAACACATCAACTCGATATTCGAAATTGCCGATAAACGACAACAAAAATCGTCGATCTTCTTTCTAAAATAATTATCACTGGGATCTGAAGGAATTGGATAAATTATCTAGCGATACGAAAAACCTTCCATCACTTCGAACACCGCCCGCTTCGTGATCGCTAAAGGAATCCACGATATTCGGCCTGTCCAGTTTTTCCATTGGCCACTTCCCCTTTGATGAAGCAGAATCCTCTTCCGAGAAAAGACGCGGCCACGGGAGAAACAGGAAAGTCCCGCGGGACCTTGTGGCTTTCGCCGGCATTCTGGAGTAACCGACCGTTCGAATACCCGTTGCAGGACGCTATAGGTTGTCTCCTCGCGTTCTTTCAGGTCTAGCGGCGGCTTGAATGTAAAAAAGGAACGAAGAGGGGGGGAGTTGGGGGAGGGGGGGGACTGAAAACACGGGGAATCCCTTTGTTACGGCCCCTCTTATTACATCCTAGTCCACGTTCGTGAGCGTACCGCCGCTCTGTCCCTGTGTTACCTTATGAAACCGACGTCCACGCGCAGACCAGGATTACGGCCAAGTTCGTATGCGGCGGGCTCACCGAAAGTCTTGGAAAATCCCGGTTCACGGTGGCACCACCTACGTGATCCTCCCTCGTGGAGCAGCGCGGAGGAGGACGGGAGGCAGGAAGGAGAAAGGAACGTTCGGGAGGAAAAGGTTAATGAGGCATCCTCCGGGGGAACATAAAGACCGCGGCGTGATTATATAATCGATTCATCTCCGAGGAAATGAACGTCCTACGCCGATGGTTTCTTGATTGCAATATAATCGCACGGGTTTGCTTGCACTGCGGATGGGGCGGAAGGGATTTGCGGCTATTAGGAGAACCTCGAAGCATTGTCGATCTTTGCACCAACCTTTATTGAAAACATTGAGTGGCGCAATTTGTTCTTGATGTAAAAATAGAAGGGATTCAGCTTGGTGGAAAGGCCGTGCTTTGGGTTTAAATAGGTAACCAGAGTTCCTTGTTGGTACGCTGCTTCCCGGTTGTTACGAGCTTATTCCTCGCGAGAAATAAACTCTGTAAGGGCCGTAAGCAGCTTTAACTTACTTCCGTTTAGGTGACGAATTAAGAGGATTATGCGTACGTATGACGGATAAAAATACACGGATAACTTGGAATGTTATTAAACCACGGCAAACCGAGCGTTAAATTGAGTTGGATTTATGGACTTACGGGCGCTTCGCAAAGAGTATCGAGTCGATTGACGTGTTATTGATGTGAATAACGATAAGTGGATTATATGTACCCGTTTGTGATTTTATTAAAAAAAAAAAAAAAAGAGGGAGAGAAGTCATAGAATAGATATAAACTGTGGTACTTTGCAAATTCATGAATATACGATATTGAGTAAGTAGAGATTGAGCACCAATTACCGCGAAAATGTGCGCTAGACTGAATAATACGCGTGGAACCTCGATAGAATATCTAAAATAATTAATTATCGTCGATCCGCACGAGAAGAAGCTGCACCAGAAAAGCAAATAAGCAAAACTATTTTCAGGCATCCGTGAAGATTCGATACGTACTTGAAAGAACGCGTAGGAGTTTTGAACTTTCCCTCTATCATTTCACAAAGCCGTAATTACGGAATCTCTAATGAGACAAATCGAAGGACCTTTGGTAACCTACGGAATGATTTAATTGCTTCAGCCACTACGACACACCTACGACTTTACACTGATTTGCACTGGGATTTGTCATTGGTAAGACGTTCGTTTGCCATTAACAGGTAAAGTGATTAAATCGAATCGATAACACGCCTCCAGTTAATGGGTATAGCTAATTTCGAAAGTCAACGGTTCGCTTTTCGCAAACAGAAATCTATTGTTACGATTATTTACGCAATCATTACCTTCCTCGTAAAACAAATAAAAATCAGCATATAATTTGCAGAAATATAAATATAAAGATAATCAGCAGAGAAATGATTTTAAGGCAAGAATGATCCTACGTTTTCACCAAAATATGTAGTCATTAAATTAATTAGCTTATAATAACTCATAGTGATTAATCATACCTGACGTGTGGAGAGTTTAGATGTCTAATTGAAATTAGATATCCGCTGTATACAACGGATCGTTTATAGAATCCTCTACAAAATTTACGATTATGATCCGGTAATTGCTATTTGATTAACACGTTCGTGCATAATGTAACATTAGCTCTTGAGGCGTTCTCTCGTGTTACGTAAACAAGTACATGCACCGTATATCATTTCAAATATTTCGTAGAATCGCGAAGGCGAAAGTATTGGGCAAGGTGTTTACAAAAATCTCGATGCACCGTATGCTGTGGTTACGATATCGATATAATGGTATGGCTTCTCAGTAGCACGATGACGTTATTGACTTCCTTTGTTTCGATTCGTATAGGAATAATATCGACGTGGATCGAAACAATGAAACATTTACTGACCAGTACTGCTTTGACAATTGAAAAAGTCAATTTGTTTTTTTTTTTCAGATTTATCGGTTATTTGCAATTTGCCACTAAAGGAACGGTGATAATATACCTCCTTCAAGAAGTTGGCTACGGTGGAAGATATTTCGCAAAAGTCTCGTATGTAGAATATTTCAGCGCGCGAGGTGCGCTTACTCGTAAAACAAGCTTTGCATCTCATTCCCGACATTAATAATATTGCGGCAGTAATTCCGTATACTGCAATATTACGTTCGTGATGGACGAATGTGGAAATGAGGAAAAGAACACAATGTTTGAAACCTGGCGTATCAACGGAATTGCCATTCCTGCTGACGTTATTCAAGCGCAAAAAGTATATTATTTGCCAAGTCCATAAATGTCATGTCTGCAGAGCTATTATTGATTTTATAATAAATGCCGGAGATACGTATAAAACGTATGTCAATTTACGTCAGCGGAGGAGCAAGGAAAATTCCTCCGATAAGAAGAAAAATGTTCTGGTGAAATTAACCATATTTCACGGGCGAAATATCGATTATACATTTCTGATGAAATCCCAATGCCGGTGGGTTTACAGAGAAGATTCCATGGAATATTTTAGAACGGGAAGGAATAATCATAGCCATAAATCTGATTCGATAGCATCCTCGATGTCGCGGAGCCGGAGTACAGCAGGGATAAGATAACTATATTTGCGATTATCAGCGACCGTGGTTTTTCCAGAATTACGGTTAAGTGAACATATGGCATTCCACGTGGCATATACATTCGGGAAAAATTAAATGCACACGTTAGAGAGGAACGACGTAGCAGGTATCGCCCAGCGTTCTTGGTATTATTTATACGATGCCGATAGTCTACGTAATGCTATTTATAATGCTCTTTACTTCCTTTCCATGCAGAAGATTCTGTCGAAAATAAGATCAGCGCAGTTGAAATCGGAAAAGGCATTACGAGGATAGAGACCCCAATGCTTTTTGCAAAATCTTCTTGCAAGTTACTTCAGCAGAGATGGCTTATGCATTTACGGATTGGTATGATGCATACTTTGGCGCTCCGCGCCTAGAATGACGGCATACGACTTTATGCGGCGTTCAAAGTGAATGGAATGAATGTTCGGGACCGTGGAGATAAGGTGCCTTATCCCTTTTCAACCTAAGGGTGCCGCAGAACCTCTCGAAAACCAATAAAACTTATCCCTTTGCTACCTCGATAAAATCGGATAAGCGCGGTATATTACAGAAATTCTAATTCTTTTAAAATGTCACGGGCTTAACAATATAGCTCTTTTTTTTTTATAACTTTGCCAATCCTTCTATTGGAGAGCGATAAACCAATACGATTTCCTACATGAATAATATACCCACAATTTGCAAGAAAATTGGGTACGCGAATATATATTGAAAATATGAAAAGGCTCTATAATTCATAATAATTACTCGTTGGTCTTTATTGGATGTTAATCTAATTCAGTGGTTTATATTACGACACATTATACAATTACATAATTTATTTTAATAAGTACTACTGCTGTATACGTTTTAATATGTAACCGTATTACTTCCTTTCTACATTTATGAAGCGTATCATATTTAGGCGTGCCAGTATATTATCAAGGATATAATTATAATCGTATCAGGTTGCGCGATTTACAATGAATTAATTAAACAATTGAATAAAGCCAGGTAAGCGCGTACTTTTCATACGTGGTTCTGAGTAACATGAAACCGCATTTTCTCTTTGGTCTCCGCCATTTCCGTTGTAAAAGGCAATACATCAAAAAGGAGGTCTTTATCTATCTTCGTTCTGCCATGAAATCCAATATCCCTTGTGCAAAACTCACCATTTTATGCGAACAGCTTAAGTGTCACATTAGAATACTGGACGATCGATAAACGGTTGGTTGGTTGGAATATCCAACAACGTGTAAGAAGAATCAAAATTTTATCGTCCTCATCAAATTAAAATCATTAGTGTCCAACCTTAATTTTACAAATGCCAATTACCTAATACGTAAGACATCTGAAAAATTAATGTCCAGCTGACATTACGGCGAAATGAAATTTGTCAAGATTCTCCTGAAGAACGCTTATAAAAGGACGATTGTGTAAAATCTTGGGATTAGTCCAATGCAAAAGATCCGAATAAGCATTTTTAGAAAATGATTTGCAGCTGTCGGCGTTTATTTAACTGTTCTTTTAAAAAATGTTGTAAACTGTTTCGTTTACAAAATTAATTGTGAATATAGATGTTCGAATGCCTTTCTAACTTATTATAAATATGGTACTAGCACGTATCTCAGGATGGATAAAATGCATAAAGCAAGGAATATTTGATCGACTGACTTTGCATGGGTTGTAAAATATGTGATACATTTTGCCAGGCAGACGTGATAAAAATTCGAAATCAGCGCATAATAAATATCCTGGAAGGTTGCCAACAACTTTGCACGAAACCACGGGCCGTGCTTTATTTCCGTGAAAAATCATGCAATTACCGCTTCCAAACTCTCTGATAGCAGCTGTGAAATGTAATTAGAAGATTGCGCGTTAAAATAGCCAACTGTTTGCCAAACCAGGATAAATTTTAATGCCCTATCTCAAAAGTGCTTTTAATATATTCGCTTTGCTTTTGAAGATACGCAACTTTTCTTCTGTATAATTTCATAAAAATTCGTATGAAAAAGAGCTAACTCATTCCGTATACTTTTTGAAGCGTACACATTTGGGTAATTAACTAATAAATATATTTCTAACATAAATTTATTATATCTGTGCAGTTATGCAATTCTTTGCGAAAATAAGCTCAGAAATAGACAAAAAATACATGTTCTATAGGTGTGATGAAAAGTAATCGATTACGGCATATAAAGAGAAAAAGAAATCAAAAGAAAAAAATATGCAGCAGTTACGTAATAAATGAATATATAAAAGCTCTTTGAGAAAGGAGTCATACATAAATCTATATAGCTTGATTGTTATGATATTACGTTATATAATATTATGTTCTTAATTGAAAGCAGTTTCCAATATCAACATTTCATAATATTAAAAACCAATTGTAATAATTCTTGTACATTTAGCGGTTAACCGCCGCAAAATACCGCGAGTAATTAGAAAACGCGCAGGTGATTAGAAAAGAAAGAAAACTTAATAAGACCGGTATTCCCGAGGAAATATACCCGAGCTCCGCAGCGCTATACCATTAAACGAGAATAAAATGGGTCACCATATAATTAAAACAATTTCCCACGTTCTCTAATTAGCAGAACCGCGATTAGAATATATCCCGGAAAGCAAACCCGCGCTGTTTTCACGGGTTAAAATTCATCCCGAATCGTGACTCGATTTTTTTTTTTCAAAAGTCTTTGAGAAGAAGAATCTCGACGAAAACTTTCCACAGACGCCTTGATAGTAAGCGATCTAGATCAGACGCTTTACACCAGGTATCGCAGATCAAATCGCTGAGTATAATTGGAAGGTCCACGAGCGGACGGAGAAGAAGCATTTTTTTTCTCGCTACAGAAGGGAATAGTTTCGTCTCAGGTTCGCGCAATTGGCCGTCCCAGTAAACGATTTACGCCCTGCAGTACATTTACGCGGAGAAGGCACGTAATGAGCGGCTTCATCGGCCCTGCACTTAACGGAATTTCGCCCTCCCGTCCGATAAATCACTCGATAATATTGTTTTCCCGCGTAATTAACTCCCTGACCAGCGCGTGTGCCCCAACCTCTCCCCCCCATCCCGCAACTTACCCTTCCCTCGTGCTCTTTTCTATCGTGAAACTTTCGATCACCAACCGCCACGTAAAACCAATAACCCGTTCGCGCGGTAGCCGGTACGTGGCTGCACCAGAATTACCGGCGATAACCCGAAAATTATCCGGAAATCACCTCGCGAGGCGGTGCATCGATGCCCAATTAGACGAACCGACGGCATCTTCGCCACCCCGGGGTATTTCACCCTGTCCCAGTTTCTCCGCGTACAAACGACCTGTCATCGCGATAAAGATGCTTTTTGATCCTGGAAGAATCCTAAGTGGAGTAATATGTCCGAAGAAAATTACGTCGGCCCTAACGCGACGATGATTAATATCCCCGTTTTACGTTAAATCGGTCCATGGAGATTTCGAGGGGCCCTTACGCGAGATCGTGGATAGTAGCTCGAGGTCGAAATCTCCCCCGGACGACTCCGGCTTCTGCATGTCGTGCGTTTTTCTTCGTTTATCGGGTCGAAAGTGGAGGAGAGGGGGATGGAGCAAGGAACAAGGAGACGAGTCTGAGGGCGCAGACCCTCCCGTCTGGCGACAGTCAAGCCGACCCACCGTCCTATCCTACCCTTCGGCTTCGAAGTACCCTATTTATAATGACGGCGCTCGTATACTTAACCGAGAAGGATCCTTTCTGCGGTTGCAAACTTGCACAGGTCCCTCATATTGGATTCCTGTACCCTCCTGGAACTCGAGATCTCGTGGTACCCGGTTATCGGGCCTTCGAACGATGGAGAACGGAGATGGATCGCACCGGGAAGCAGGTGCAGGACCGGTAAGAGTCGTCGAGGAGTAAATGTTCCTCTAAACTCAATCAAGCTTCAGCTTGGATCTATAAGGAGAAATGCTTTAACGATTGACGGGCCTGCCACGAGAAATGGGCTTGTCGGATGAGCTCTGAAACTTTTTCTCGTCAGCAACACTTTTAATCCCACGAAAGGTCTTCTTGACTAAAAATTCATGCGCGCCGGAATTTTATTTCGCGGCATTTCCGAATTAGACTCCAGGTAAATCCACGTTTCGGGGAATAACATCGTACCGTCGAAAATGAAAATTCGTGCACCGGTGTATTTACGATGCACTGCACAGGATTCATCGGGCGATAAGCGCCAATAGAAACACATCATCGCCCCGCGTTACGTATAAGAGAATTTACGTGCGTCACAAAACATCGTCTCTGGATTTATCAAGCGAGATAGGAATAAGCGCCCGAGGCGTTTGAATCCGAAATTGCCTTTACTCCGCTTCTCCATATTTGCTACACGTTCGTTACTAAAATCCATCCTTCAGGGTATGAACTCGTTTCTCTAACTTCAACCCAATTCCCCGAGAATGAGACATTTTTATGAAACATCGAACGCATCGGAAAATATCTTCCGTTGCTCGATATTAATTCTAAACCTACCGCTACTCAATACAATAGACCGATTCGAATTCTAGGCTAATTCAGTTTTAAATACAAAACACCCGTGACCCTTCCATAGTGGCCAAGACTGAATTTCGAACCACGAGTGATATATCGGCATCCGAGGATCCAGGCTGTTACACAAAGTGGCAACGGTTAGGGATCTGGATCAAAGCGTTCCTAAAGTTCATTCCGGGCGAGTCCACATTGTGTATCGTCGATGCCAAGCCATCGAGCACTCCATGGAGATAAGTGAAAATTCCACGATGTGTGGATATACGGGTACTCAAGGTTGTATACAATCGTTATTTTTAGTGGCCGGCCACTCGAAATCCTCCTCTTCCTCTCCACCGCCGGACCGTAGCTTCAATCAACCTAAGTGGACTGCATCGAGTGCGGCAACCCGAAGGGTATTCTCGAGGAACAAGGAGCAGAACGGAGGGAGCTCTATTCGAAAATATTTTTCGAGCGTACCGGCCATTGACGCGAAGGAAAGCACGTTCACGATCTAGCGGTTAACCCTTTAACGTCGCCGACCTTTTTCGTCCTATAAAGCGACCTCCATCGACACGGAAAAGTTCTCTGAACGTGAGAACGGAAGTGGGGTGAGTGCTACGACCTACTGGTTTTTAGAACCTGAGGCGAGCTCGCCTTTTATTTGAATAAAAATTTTAGGTCAGAAATTCATACCGAGTTAGGCCACATCCAAGGTTAGCAACCTATGAAGTGTGAAGGAAATGCAATGGGTCGCCGCATCGAAGAAAAGTATGCCTCATACTTTGCATACGACGGATTACTAGGTTAATGTAATTAACATTATTCAAATGTTTCATCCTCCTTCTGTACGTGGGTGTACATATTTTCGAAACTGTACACGCGACGCCCTTGTATCGATGCAGGTTGGCATCGAGTACATTTGACGCGTCCAATTAGAACTTTGATATGGAGCTATATGCCATAGTTTTTGGAAATACATCCATTGATAATGGATATGACGTATGTCTTATTTTGGATATTTGCATGAGATCGCGTTATTATGTCGTCTTATAATAGAAAAGGACAGTAAAAATGTACATTTCGGGAATAAGAGTCTTATACACCAACGCGGGCCATTGCATGCTGTGCTCAAAGAGCCGGGAAGATATTTCTCGCGAGAGAAGATAATATCTACGTTCGTTTGCGAACAGTAACTACGATGGTTTCCGTGCCTGATAACGTTTCCCACTCTCCTACCGAAGGAGGCTACCGGCCGGCTATGCCCCCGCGCACAAGCACAAGAATAAGTGTGAATAGCTTAAAGTACCCGAGAATACCGCAAATCGCCTAGTAAAGTTTCTATCTAAGTAATTTCGGGTCGAACAGTGAGCAAACGTAATCTGAACAAGGGATGTCCGAAAAACAATTTTCCCTGGTATACAATATTCGAGCTCAAAACAATTTCACGGGGAATGTACAAAAATCCATTTGAACTACGTATCCGTTGCTTAGTCATTTTTGCACATAGACAGATTTTCGAGCACAACACGCTCGGTGTACGTATTTGTCGAGAATTAATTGATCGATCTGTCAACGAGCAACGGTTTAATTTTGACGGTTGAAAGATTGATAAAGCTGCATTGCAAACCTGTCGAAGTCGATGCTAAAAACGTATATAAGATGTCTGCGAAAGTTTTGACTCGCACCACTATAACGACCCGCTTTGAAATTCGGCAACCACTACCTCATCCGGAAACTTCTCATACCGCAACTCCCATTCAAGACTTACATTGCGTTCGTGCACTTGTGTATTTAAAATTCCTGTTGCGATTCAGGCCCGTCCAGAATAAGAGGAGTGGGATATTTTGCCTGCACAGTTTGCGCCGAAAAATAAAAGGCAAATGCTTCCTTTCCACTATCCAAAGATTGTCGGTTGAAAATTGCTCGGACCCCCCCGGGCCTCCTTCCCCGGTGCAAATGATTCTGGGCGACAACACACCGAAATAAAATTTATCTGACCGTTGCGCGAACTTAACGGATAGCCCTCGTTATCGTAGGCCATGCATCTCCATTAATGACGACACGTTTCTACTTCAGGGTGAAAAACGAGACGCGCAAATGCAACGCCCTACCCTTTCTAAGTACGAATGACAAAAAGTAGGTCTCTGCCGGAGACATTGTCATTAAAAATATTATTCATCGCGAATGGGAGACAGCTCAAACGATGGACTTACAAGCCTTGGATTTCGTATTGGTATGACAAAAAGGAGGCGGAGAAAAATGGTGCACGAAAAAAAAACGAAAGTGGATCGCGTAAACTCAGTCTGAATCCTTTCAAATCTCTTTTCAACCCGGTCTTTTTTATCCGCGTCAACCTTCCCAAACATCTTGGACAACCTCCATCACGAGCGACGGCTCTTTTAATCTAATCCCTTCTTTTTCCACTAATCCCAAAGAAAATTACAGCCCCGTGGTGAGGAAGTATAATAGCATGACCATTGTATAATGATGTAATCGAAACGCAGTTTTTCATAAATGTCCAACGTTGATCCTCGAGGAAAAAATCTCGCAGGTTGCATTCGAGGTGCAAAAAACCGGAATTGTGCTCTCAAATCGCGACTTTACTTCCCGGCTGTTTCTTCCATCTTTCTCTTACCGTTCCAACTACTGTCCGCGCTGTGACCATTGCTTTTAGGCGGACACTCTTTTTCTTACGCGAACACAAACGAGCGGATAGATTCACACGTGACACATCCACAGGCCGCACCTTTGCTATCGTACCCCCACGAATTTAGTCCCTACGGCTATATTCGCACGAATAAAGCGCGCAACCTCGAAACCTGAAAAGATTGTTTCCCGAGGAAATGCATCGCAACCCCTTGCTCCACATTTCAATTTTAATTTTTTATAATACCTAGTGTGATTTGAGAAGTCAGAGGTGTCACGCCGAGACCATTCCTTTATTAGTCTCCTTTTCCAAGATGTATATGGATTTTCAGGTGACCTGGATATAACCCGGCCGACCTAGCCGGCCAGAAATATGTACGTGGAAATACAGGATTATAAATTTAGTCCGATTGGAGCTCCTCTACGTCATCTCAGCCCTCTTGCAAGAATTCCTGCATCACACCGATCCGACGAGGATCGCCTTCCCATCGATCTATACCGTTCTTATTTATAAGCAGGCGCGAGTATTCTGATATCGTATTTATAACTCCTCGAGACACTTTTTCGCTGAACACAAGGCTCGATACTTTCCCAACTTTTCGTGAAAAATAATCGTGACGATCGTGGTAGAACGGTAGATTTAAATTCCTTTAAGAAAGAAATCTACATGCAAACCATACTCAAAAACCATAAAAAAAAAACAAGCAAACCATATTTTATTTTATTTTTTTATCCACTAAAAACATTCAAAAGTGAGATACGAATCGACGTCCTCCGTGATATTTGCAAAATCTCCGTTATTTATGCGATTTTCAGCATTGTCTGCTAAAAGCAATTAACCCAAGAGCTAATACCTAATTTCGATTCTAAACTCATAAACCCCTGTTCATCCCATGAGAGTTTGAGACTCTGTATATTACACCCTTCTAATCCCATTACGTAGCACAACATATCAAGACGGAGGAATATCATTTATTGAAATATTAGAATACGTATACCGAATACTAGAACTGCGAAAGCGATCTAAATGACGGATTTGTATTTGATTTTAAAAATTCTCGCAATTAATGATCATGTATTTTCAGAGATTTTCCATTACTTTACCGCGACATGTGTGTCGCAGCAGAAGCGTCAACTAAGTAAATAATTCACTTACTACTCCGTGCGTACACGTACTAATTCGTGAAACAGGAGTATTCAAGTCCAATCACGCGTAAACTTTGACTAGCACACACATACATCTCCACATCGAAACGGTATGTATTGTTCCGGTAATTGTGCAGATTTACCACAAACGGTAAACATTTTTATATCAAACCGATACTTCTACTCGTATCTCAAATAAACGTACAAATCGACTACTAATCGCATACCTCTACTACCCTTTAAGCTTTACCGCAGCACATACGCTTTATGCTTTTTCATCTTAAAACCATACTCGTTACTTTCTTTAATTAATTTCCTACACCAACGGGAAAGTTTATCTCGCCCAAGACCTACTATTTAAACCATTAGCACCCACCGTCCCCAATTAAGAACAGTCCGGTCTTCCACCATTTTTAACTACCTTCCCAGTCCACAACTCTATCAAGATTAAGTATACATCTCAATCCAAAAAAAAAAAAAAAAATTCAGCACCAATGATCTAAAGTCCCTTCCAAACCCTCAAAGGTACGACATACATATCGCATGAAAGAATACTCCAGAGCTATCCTCGAACGACCCACGAATCGACCGTCGACTACATCTCCGGCCAGGCAAGATCCCTCCAATCAGGCCAGATGTGCTCACCGTAAGCGATTACCCCAAACTGAGCTCGGTGTTCGGCCGCGTCGCGTTTACTTCCCGTACCTACAAAGGAAAATCCACGGACCGTTACCCCTAAATCCGGCCGTGTCGGCCGGGCTATGGGAGTTTACGCGGTGGTACCGCCTCGCAGCTACATCGCCGGCCGGGACGAGAGCGGAATTACGTAGTCGCGATCGCGGCGTTAGTGGAGCAAAGAGAGGTGCGGGTCCGTGGCGCGGGAGGGGGGAGTGGGTGGGAGGGAGGGGGGCGAGCGAGGGAGGGAGGGGGGAAGTGGAGCGATAGGGGTGGCGGGCGCACGTTGGTAGGGGTGCCATCGCGCATGGTGGGTACCGGCGGTGCTCGAAGAAGGGAATGACCCCGCGTACCGAGGTCAACCGTTGCACTATGCTCCCTCCGTCTCATAGTCGTAGCCAAACACCCATGCGCACGGTGATGTGCCTGTGCCAGGCGTGCACAAGGCACGCCGACGCTCGGCCTCGGCTGCATGGGTGTTCACGTGCGCCCACGAGCGCTCCCACGCACACGGACGCATCCAAGATTTGCGTCGGCGATATTTGTGGAACGCATCCAGGGATAATGCGCGGAGGGGGAAGCTCGGCCGCTATTTCTCGTTACCCCTTTGAGCGTGGGGCCTGTTTCGCAGCGCGGGCCTGGGGAGCTAAGGATTTGTTCAAACAACTCGTCGTCGGGTGGAAGATCGTGCGGAAGATGAACTTTGGGTCGACTTTATCGCGAAGATTATTTATATAGAGGCAGTGTTCGCAGAGCGTATGAGCGAAATGTCGAGATATTAGTCGGGCCTGGTTGAATGTGTGTGTGTGTGTGAGTGTTATACGAGAATTAATGGGACCATCGTTATACGTCTTCTTCGTTTTTACGTGTAATTTTAAAGATGCATGTTTGTATTATTTGTGAGATGAATAAAATGAATTATAGCGGTAATTATTGTTCTTGGGAGTGGTTTCTATATTATATAGATTTTGTACAAAAAAGTGGAAAAAATTATTTAATATCCGGGACGATATGGCAATGCACGCGCAAGCCGGTTAAGTATAAAATCTACGAGAGCATCTTGACTATAATAAGAAACTTACGTATCTTGTGTACGTAAGAAAGAATAGGTATAGACTCCGACGTTGGCAAGTTACGTTCCGAGAGATACTTCTAGATATAGCGATGCAACTCGTCGGTTGAGTTTTATACCAGCCAGAAATATATGCTCCTTATCCGGAGTCTTTTCTTATTTGGCATACGCTCGCGTTTCCACTTCCACTAAACCTGTCTGTACTAAACTCAAAAGAAAAATATCCTTACCCTTTACCCATTTCTTATGAGATCTTCAAAAAGATATAAAAGCCGTGAATTTTAGAATTAAGCCTCGCAAAATCTATCTTAAATATCTCCGTACATACCAAGTGTATGCGGGATTTTATAGGAATGTGCCAACTTTGCATAACTTTGAATTGCACAAACTAAGGCAATTTGTAACGGTCAAACTTCACGAAGCTTCGTTTAAGTCCGAAAACAAGGGGATCAACTATTCGACGACGTGAGGAAGCTTGAAAAGGAGTTTAGAGCGAATGGCGCCGGGACAGGATTTTTAAGCGCCCTCGTTTAAGAAATTACCGAGTACGGAAGAAGTAGTTTCAACGACGGCGCGTATAGCTGATCTAAAAGGAGGCTGATCTAATCGCGCTGCCCGATACCGATGAAATTATCGCGCCAAGCCTTAATACTGCACTCCGCGCCTCGTACTTCCATCCACGAATGGTTTTCCGATAAAAAGGACTCACTCTCCTTCGAAAGAGAAGGCGCTTTGCCGTAATCAGACAAAGGTATACCAACGGCCATTGTCCGGATTGCAATTTCCGACTTTGGTTCGTTAGGCAAATGTTCGGAAAATTAGCTTAAGCGCCCCATAACCGAGAAGTAATTATCCTTTATAACATATGATCAACATTGTTTTTTAACAAAACTCGTATTAATTTACATTGAAACGTATTAATATCAATATTTCCAACTTCGTTTTTTTTTTTTTCATTTACCGACATTATCCCGTATTTTGTTCCGAATTGTTTACGAATCGCGACATTTAAACTATGTATACAAATGGATACGTTCAAAATGGATTGACATTATCCACCCCACATCTTTCGTCATAAATTTTGTTGAACGATAAATGTACAATTGTCTAAATACTGATAAATCTGTTTATCAGGGGAGGTACAGGCAATATCGAATAATTGGCATTATTGCCATCGGAAAGAGCTGCGCTGCTATAATATAATTATGAATATTCTGAAATATTTGAATTTCATCGTTCATTACTCTCAATGCGCATACACATTTTAGGAAATTAACGGATGTACTTTTGCGTATCACTGATAAATCTCGAGCAAGGTACGTCGATGTTCGTTGAACAAGTGAAGGCCTCATTGGACGATTAGACTTACCGTTTAAAACCAAAAAAAAATGGTTCTCCTTTACGCTTTTTTGATAATCCGTTTCCTTCCACGTAAAAGCAATAAAGAACATTATAATGTTACGTCGTTGCAGTTAAGGAAAATCGGATACAACTATGAGGGATAACGCGAACAGTGTATTTTTCCCCAACTCGGAGATACTCCAAATGCCTTTAGTATTAAGGTAATTGGCGAACTTCATTAACGCTAATTAATCTACGTGCTCGCGTTTTGCTTAATCTCCCCACTACCACGCGTACTTTACGATGCAATCCGTTATGCCGTTGGGGCCGCAAACATTTTTCGTTTTTGCTCTCAAAGCATGAAATCATGCACCGTCCCAGAATTCGCCCTTGTACTTTCAAGGGGTAGGCTCTATTTCCGACGAAGACGTCGTAAAACGGTAAAGACCGTTTGGAGGCAATCAACTCAGTGTGACCATCTAAACCAGCTTCATCGTCGGCTATTTTTCTATATCTCGTTGCAAAGAAGGTCAAGAGTAAACTCAACTATGGAAGGTTCATTGCAATAAGGAACATCGTTAACGAGAAAATGCCCGCGGTAGTATGGGCGTATAATCAGTGGGCGAGAAAACTGATAGTAAACGTAGGGGTTGTTAAACTTTAGATCGCTAAATATACCGGTGATCCTGCTTAAAATAGAGATGACAAATATCACGCGAAAAGTACATCGAAGCGCGAAATTTGAATTATTAAGCGGATGGAAATGTTCGAAACTCGTTGGATAGTTTGGAAAAACCGGCATTTCGCTACGAGAACGAAGATAAGGAAAGGGAGTAAAACTCACCTGTGACGCTGAGCAGCGACATGGTCAAAAATCTTCGATTGGTCGGCTTAACTTACTGTGCTGTATTTAATTGGCCGAGCGGCACCCGATGCAGCGTGGTGATCCGTACGAAAGTGATGCAGCTATATAACGAGACACGCCGGGTCGAAGGAGCACTCTCGCGTATACAATATACAGCCGCTTTGGTTCCCGCACCGATATACTACCTTCTTTCTCACTAGGCGTCCGTATCACGTACGATATACGAATGCGGATTACGCGTGTGTTTATACGTGCATATAATATATGTATGTATATATTTATATGTATTTATATATCAATATGTATACGTGTATGTATGTATATAGAGAGAGGGAGAGATGCAGTATGCGTATACGTGGGGCGCGATACAACGCTACGCAAATCGAAACTCCGTGGGGGGAGAGCGAGAATGTAGTGGTCGGTCGATCACACTTCTCCCTCTCTTCCTTCTCCCTTTTTTTCGTCCGGTTTTTCACGATGCCCTCCTCGCGAACGAGGTGGCCGTGTTCGGTAGCCTACTGACACACGCTGTACCCTCGACGGCGGCACCTCCCCTCATCTCCCACCGCGCTAGACGATTTTATTTACCCGGCCGGCGGAGCTCGAACGCGTACTCGAGGCCCGACCGATAAGCGCACGAATATCTCGTCGCCGTACGCGCATCACCCGGTGACTCGGTCACCACCGGTCCGTGCGCCACGAGTTTCTGCTCGCGTACGCGTATACTGCCGACGACGAAAGCCGGCTCGCACCGCCGCGATATTTCGAACTGGTGGCTAAGGCGATTATCACCGTTAATATCGTTTTATGTTACTCTTTTATATCCAGGTTCGCCGGTCGCGACGGTTTACACGCCGGTAAGTTGATCGCACTCGCGTCTATCCTCGACACGGCGTAGTGGCGTGGCTCTTGGTCACGCGCAACGTCGTCGCACGTTCTGACGATTAAGGCGGTTACCGTTCACGTCCTCGACCGTTGCTGCTTCTTCCTCTTCTCCTTCCTCTTTCTCCTCCTCTACCGCCTCTCTCTCTTCTCCCTTTCCCTCTTCCTCGTTTCCCTGCTCTTTCACTCGACCTTCCTCTTCTTCCTCCTCCTCCTCCTCGTCCGTCTTATCCTCGCTTTTCTCGAACTCGAACTGCACCAACAGCGCGTCCTCGTGGTCGTCCTCGAGCGTGCGGCGATCTGACGTTAACAGCAACACGGCGGTGCCAGCACGGCGGTAGCGGTAGTAGCACGGTAGCGCCAAAGCGGCCCAGCTGCTGCTCCTCTGCAGATCGGTGCCCACGGTGCCTGTTCCGTTCTCAGTGTCTTCCTCTACCCGGTCGGAACGCGGCAGCATCGCCGTAACACCACGGGTGGCATCTTCCGACCGCTTTTGTACACCGTAGGTTCGGCCGAGCGCCTCTCGCATCAGGAGGAGCGCCCACCGTGCCACCTTTCTCGTTATTATCATAGTAGCAGGGGCTGCAGTGGATGCGCCGGTTTGCACGTATCCCGTGCTCGTCAAGGAAGCGTGAACCAACGCCGGCCGCCTCGTCGTCGTCGTCGTCCCGATGGGCGACCGGTTACGCGCATTTCACCACGGTGCTGGAGATGGCCTTTCGACGAGGGGTGACGGCGGACGGAGGGTCAGGGGGGTAGGGACCACGGGGCCACACGGCGGAAGGAGGATGACGTTAAGGAACCGGGGGAAATGGTGCACGGGGAACGAGGCACTCGAGAAAAGGGGGGGAGTCGGATCGGCGGTTAACGTCACGGTAGATTCGGCCTCGAACTATTCTCTCTATCCGCACGACGATCTTTTCTTTCTCCCACTGCTCGCGAGGCGTGCTGAGACGAGACGACGGGGTTATCCGGGACGTCGTGGTATCACCACCGTCGTCGGTGGGGGCTGCGATTGCGAAGCGACGCGGGGCAGCACAGTGGCCGCGGACGTGTGAGATTGCGCGAGATGCACTACCACATTAATGCGGTGGAACGTTATTGCGAACGTACGCGGACTGCTCGACGTCGAGCACTGTGCGGACGGAGACGCCTCCGACACGCCGCCGCCATCTTGCTACGTCAAGGGGATGCCACCACGCCGACGCCGTGATAATGGAGCCGCGCGAGCGCGGGCGGAAACGCCCGAGTCCGAGACGAGCGCCCACGAACCTTCCACTCCCTCGCACTCGCCCCCTCGCCGCCCACCCTCGAGAGCCTACCGTGCATTTCACCCCGATTGGAGCCCCCGCTGCCCCTCGATGCTAGTGTGCTTCGATGATACGCTCGGCCGACGGTGTCCCGGTCTGCCGAGGAACCGAGTCCCGTCTGCCTCCCCTTTGAGCCTCGCCGTCTCGAGCCGACCCGGAGGATGGATTTCCTCGAGACTCGGACGGAACCTGGCACCGTCAGAACTCCCTCTAACGATGAACATTAGGCACGTACGGGGCACTGATTAGGGATTTGCGTGTACCTGCGGATTTCTGGACCTCGGTCCCCGGCCTGTTCTTCTTTACCTGTAATTGGAGGATCAGGGGGAGCTGGCTCGTGGGCTTTGGGTTTTAATTAATTTTACGAAGACGCAAAGTTTGGTTAAGATATATCTGCCACGTTTTAGGAATCCTCCCCCGGTGCCTCGAGCGCCGGTTCGATATCATAATTCATTTTAAACGGATACGGCGCCGTAAATTAATAACTAAGTGGAGTTACTCCGTGAAGTATGACGACTGGTATAAAGCAAGGGCCAGTTTTTTATCTCGAACATTTTCGAGCGTCGTATATCAGCTTGGTACGTTAGAGCTTGTGGGTGGATATATCGTGGAGGTGCCCCAACCTCTTTTTGAGATTTATACTTTCTGGCAAATGAAACTTTGTCAAACAAGTCGGAGTGAACGTAGGGCTACCGAGCTTTCTGCATGATTGAACCACGGGTGACGATCGGTTTTGGTCTTTGAATCGATCCTGCGGGCCCAAGATATTCCGAACGCGAGCATTTCGGGTGGAAAATTGGTTTGTTAAATGACTGCACGTACACCGTTCTGGTTCGCGTGAGAACGAGTCATAACGTAGGAGTTGAACGAGCCAAAGGACACGCAACGTCTGGAATTCGAAGTTCCTGTAAAACCTGCATACGGAACCCGAATAGAATGGTATATCATTACACGGTTAATGATAATCCAATGATAATGATCGCGCGAGATTAGATAAAACTAATCGTCTCGCGATAAATTTGATTACCTTGGGACTGCAGCCTCGAAGGGGGGGGGTCCTCGAAATTACACGTGCGTCGCTGTGAATCACTCGAGCTGGCTAGACCGGTATCTATAGACAATGCTACGCGGACCTACGACACGAAAGCATTAATAACCGGTTCACCATTCTCTCGGCTGGCGGTAGCGTCAAATGCTGACTCGTACTACTCAGAAATCGTACCTCCTATTTCGCCCTCATACTACTTGCTTACGTTCGCAATTCACCGCTCCACGCCGTAATACTGACATGCTTAATTATGCGACCGTCAGTGCGCATAATATCGTGACTCCGTATGGCATACTTAGGCGCAAATTTCTACGTTATTTTGGACGAAATGCCATGGAAATTCTTGCGTGTTTTGCGATATCAACAGGTAAGCAACGCCTAACGAACTTTGATCGCGTAAAGTGTAGGCATTCAATACGGATTAAAATGATCGCATAACGAATTTTTCAATGCGGCAAAATTCTTGGTAGTACCAATGTCGGCACAATGTAGGGCAATTTCCTCAGCGGCCGGATATAAATAGATTTTCATGCTCTGTAGTTATCAATAAGAGATGTGCAGTGCATGGTACCATCGATGTGCTCTTTAGACATCGAGCCGTGGCATTTTTCTGTATGAGCATAGCGTGCACTATTTACCATTGTGTGAACGCCGTGAATAAGCGCGAAAACCTAATGCCTGGGCCCGCGAAATATTGGACCGGATGCATTGTAGGAAACGAGACAATTTCACGCGATATTATTTCCCCGGAATAGCTTAGATTACATAATTCTTAGCGTATGTTTATTCAGAACGACCATGCCCGTATTTCCGTGACCCGGATGTATGAGCGTGTCAAAGGATATCCACCAGCATCAGCAAAACCGCGAAGCTGGATCCGAGGAAAATATTTTTGAGAAGTTGTAGCCGAAGAAAAGCAGAACTTTTGTGGCTCGGTTTCAATGCATCGCACTTCCCGGTGCCATTTTCGTCCGAGGTATCACATGAAAACCGTTTTACCGGAATCCCCTTCCTTGATCCGCTCAACATCTGATCATTCCCGGCGTCTGCCTCTTTAAGTGCAAGTATGACGTAATCTGCGATTGCCCTTCGCATCCTGCGAAAACCACTTAGAGATCGTCTTATCTGCCGTTATGTTATAGTACTTCGTATGCTGACCGATATATATATGACTTACTATCTTTATTACTGTACATATATAGAGCAATTCAAAAAGCACGTGAAATTTCACTAATGTTATTGCACTAATGTTACTACCGGTAGATCCTAATACCGAATATTTTTCATGCTTGAGGATTAAATGGTTCTTTCTTATCTGCGTGTCATAACTCTAGTCTGTAACGAGTTTCAATTTAAATAATGATTTCATTAGCTCGTTCGCCGAATAAAATTGTGAGACGCTGAAAGTTTCGATCTATTTTGGGCTGTACGTACTAAGCTTTGCTTTTTTACGAGAAGAAGAGCAAAATACGCGTCAAAAGGTATAAGAAACTGCGAGTACGGGACGGTGTGAGAAAATTTATTAATATCCGAAGCGTGTACAGAGTGGTTCGCCGCTAGGCTGACATTTACGATAGAAATCGTGCCTCCTACGTTCTCTCCATGAAAACTTGGCCAAACTTCCTGGACAAAGTTTCTTCCACTGATTTCCCTCGGTTCCGTTGTGGTACGTCCCCTTTCATTGAATCGCGTATTCGCACTGTTACAGCTTTGTTTAGAAATTTGATTACTACCGTTATACGTCACTTTAAACTATACGTGATATATCTCTAGTACATGATTAGTAACGTAGATATATCAAGTGTATTATCGCTACAAACTAACTTCTACTTACCACATCGGTTAACTTCATGCAGTTGCATTTGATGAAATGCATAATTACCGAGGAAACCCTTCACAGCGTGCTAAAATTAATGAAAAACATCTCAAAATTCGTATTTTCTGAAAAATAAACATAAGTCTATATTTATGTGACATGAAATTATATTATAAAAACCGTATACTGACGAGCATATTTGCCTTATGGACAAAAAACTGCAGGCAAATACATTAGTTTTGAAAAAAAAAAATGTGAAATAATAAATGAAATATCTTACGCAATTGTAAAAAAAAGTTTTGAGTGCGCTGTAACATAAAGTTCTCGAAGGTGCTTGCATCCCGGAGCATCAAGATGTTATATCCTCGATTCAAATCGCTATTCTTAACGACACTGCTGTCCTTAAACCGAGTGGCCATTTTGAGAACACGTTTTGCGCGTATGCCGTCATATTTTAAGCGATAAAGTCCTTGCAGCGCTGGGCAAACGTGCAACAGAAACGCGTATATTGAAAGGCGCGAATTGCTGTGAAAACGACGGTATAAAACTCCTCTGGGTGAAAAATAAATAAGGACTCTGTTTTCCACCTAAATTGCGTGATGTTGAAATAGGCGGTACAATTAGGTCGTAAATATTAGAGGAGAAAAAAGGTTTACTTCGCGAGAGAAGGGAGAGCTTACAAAAAAGTAAAGCGGACAAATGATAGCTATGCTCTAATCCAATTTGCATCGAGATAAGCGATCAAGTAAGTCATGTAACGCAAATGAGATTATGCTAAAAAGTGGAAAAGAATATTTAAAGAAAGGTATGGTAAGCGTTACTTAAAAAAGTTTTAATTTTGAATTATGGACTGTCGCGCCCCTGATATTGCCGAATCGCCAAACAACTGTAATTTCGCGAGAAAAAAAAAATAAACCTGAGAAAAAAGGGTGAGAGGAAAAATCCAGACCGCGTACAATGCATAAAAATCAACGTGTGCACCTCAAATATACGCAGAGTGATATTCACGATATGTATGCAGGAGTGGTCGCAACTCAGCGCGTATACGAAACATTTATCAGCCCGTTGTACGTGGCATTTACTAGTCCATGCATTTTCCAGATATCGTCAAAGAGACAACTTTGGAAGTTGTATAAAATTATCGACAAAATATCGAGCAATCTCAAAAGTTCGTCCCATCAATGCAATTACGCATAAAAAAAATTCCATACAATTTGTTTACTGCCAAATGCATGTAACATAAAAATGATTTTTTAAAAAATATTTAACATTATTGCATTGTTAAGACAAAGCGGAAATCTTAGTACAGTGACCTGACCATTTTTCAAAGTATTAATTCAATTTATAGTATATCAGATCAATTTATATAATATATGCAAAGTTTTATCGCATGCAAATTACATGCAACGATGGAATGTAAACAATTCTTCCCTTTGAATGAAACTTATCGCATAATGATGTTTTGTCAAAATACATCGCCACAAAATTTGTATTCAACATTGAAACTACCTTCTTAAGAACTTTAAGGGAACATAATTTTGTTGCAACAAGCCTTGTCTGTAATAAGGAGAACAGTTGCTCCCACGAAAAGAAGCGAAAAAATCCGGAATTTTTATGACTACAAATCAAGGCACCAGAGAAGCTTCCTTTTATAAATTATTCTACTTAGGAAGGCTGCCGAGGGACGCAAAATGTGCTAGTAGTTGCAGCCGTATTGATCAGCCAGGCTGGCAGTTCCGTTAATGTAGATACGAGGAGAACGCCGATACCGAATTTCTCTGTTACACATTGCCCATTAATGGTAAATGTATGGCATTCCATTACTATATTCCTAGATACCTATCTCAATGGCGAAAGCAATCACGACATCGCGACAGCCATCCATCATCGATCGACGTACAATTACCTTTTACGTAACAAAAACCGGGCTACTTGGACAAAACCGGGACAAAACCCGCGTACTTGGATTGTCCGGAAGAAATACCTGTTGAAACATCTTCGTTACGAGACAAGAACTAAAAGGTCATCCCTGAAAGGAAATATAATTCTTCATAGAAAACAAAGGAAATAAAACGGATAACGCAACTCGTCTCTACGCGTTTGAGACTGCACTTAAATTCCATACGTGCTGCACGGGCATCCTATAAAAACAAACCGGCGTTTACGGAATTGCACAATAGCGATGGTAAAACATCAGGCAACTCGCATTTCCGCAAATGGTGTTGGAAAGAAGTGCCTTTTTCTATATTCTTTTGGCAATTAACCTAATTAATGCGGTAGTCGTGGAACTTGCACAAGTTGATTTTGCAACAAAACTTTGCGTCTGCTAATTACAACTATCTCCGCGCTGGCCTAACATCGGATGCGTTCACGTGTGCACTCGCAATGCATAATCGTGCATCATAGCATGTGCAGCACGGGCACGATCGTTCGGAGTTGCAAGGCAACTTTATAATTGTAATGAGACACATTTATCCGTAACGTGAAATGCAGGTTTAACAAGATGCGCCCAACGTATCAAACTCACGACCCAGAAATTGTAATTATCTCGTAAAGTTTCGAGTGTTATGCCAAATAAAAATGATTTTACCTTGGCGTATAATGTGGTTAGATAATGCAAAATGATCATTGCCATAGATTCGCGAACTGCCAGCGCAATAATGCAATATTTTGTTTGCAGCTATTTTTGCCTCGTGATCATGTAACTATAGATTTCTCCAAACAATTCTATAGCACAAGTTATAAAAAATCGTGTCATAAAGCTTTATCATTGGGCAGTAAGTTTCACGTCGGCTACGCCTCTGTCAACCCATAAATCACTAGGCACAGGTAGCATTTCAACGCGATTGATTTCTAAAAAATGCAGCAGTCTATCGAACGGTATGCTACGATGAATAGGTCCAATGGAAAATAACATGGAAAAGCTGTAGGCCACCGACAAATCAATGTTTCGTATCGACGAATTTTTATATTACGTAGATAAAGCTTGAAAGAACTCGATAACCAACGCCTCATACTGGGTTTCAAACTTTTGACGATATAATTCCGTATAGATTTACGTAGAAAAAAAAAACTAACCAATTATAATATCCGTTATCGGAAATAAAAGTTGTTTAACTTATACGCTTTCAGGTACATAGCCGCACAAAGAGTATTATATTCCCGATTGTAATATTTACAAGGGACCAAAACAACAATAAATCCATCCGCATTAATATACGAACTGGCTTATTCTTCTTCAGTTTATGCAGGTACTAAAGCGTTTTGTCTCCATATAATTCAGGAAAAATCTGGCGTATTGCGTACAACCTCGTGTACACATCCCAGTTTATCGATGGCAATTACGTGCACGTCTGCAGTGCACGCTCGTGCGATTGATTATCATGAAAATTCTTGTACATGGCATTTTGCGCTGTGTCAATATACCGATATAGTCACGTATGGCACGTTATTATTTTAGTGTTTCCGTATTTTAGTAGCACTAGCGATGTCGGCAATGGAAAATGGAGCTGAATATTAGTTATTATGTATAATATGTAAGAAGAAATAGAAAATAGGAAATAATTAAATATATCTTCCATAGAAAAAATATTTGAAAAACAAACATTTATACATGACCATTTTAATAATTATTATTTGATACCCAAATATAGTAATCCAAGATACGGTATCAAAGTTTATACTTCGTAGCTTATTACATGAATGTAAATAATCCAATAAGCTATATAGATGGTTTAAAATCAGTAAAAATTGAAATAAACAATATTAATTTAAGGTGTTTTCGTATTTTTTCTGGATGAGAGAATAATGCGACCATGGAAAGTATCCGTGTAATCTTCTTGTCGCCGTACTATTACTTCTCGAATGTAAGAGTGCCCCGGGGGAATGACTTGTATCGAGTAAGGCACGATTTTCTGCCACTGGTAGTGGCAGAAACATCGAACAAGTGCGGTTTTTCCGTCTCTTTAAATGTCACTTGAACGATTGAGCCTAACGCGCCTTCCGAAAAAAGCCCAAGAGTTTGCAGCACTCTCCTGAGAAAGGAGAAACTTCTAGTCCAAAATCCAACCCCTGGTTCGCATCGGTTTCGTACTAGTGGAAGCCGCAGCAGCATCCAAACAATGGAACTTTTTGTCTCCCTAGGGTTCACTCGGACTGTTGAGACCAACGTCGTCCCTAGGAAAAGTCCAAGGAAAGTTTGTTTCAGCCTCCTATCGAAATCGCTGGTTTTAATAATCAATTATTCAAAAGCAATACCTGCTTTGTTCGTTTCATATAAAAATCAAACATATCAAAAACGAAGATGAGGAATTTTCCAATAAATACAGAATAATTGAGGAGTGTACTGTTTCTGTAAAGAAAAATATTTAAGAACATCTCGGTTGACTTTTAAGATGTAATGATTTTAAAATATAAATGTCACTATTAATATATTTTTTAAATGATCGTATTAGATGATTGTTTGACCAACCAGTATTCATATAATTACTGAAAGTAATGGAATACAACGTGAGAATAATATAAACATATCATATTAAATTTATCGGGAATGATAAATAATATTAAGTATGTACCACTGATATATTTTACATAAATAAGGAAGACGACGATCTTTATAGGCTAGAATCTCGAAGTTATAAGTCATATGGATTTGATACTTTATCATTATTACTCTGACTCTATCTATGAATATCATCTACACTTACCTTACGAAAATAATATTTCAATTCTGTAATAGACATCGCAGAAACGTTTTGCAATGTCTTTTGAAATTCGGTGAATCAAATAACAAAAAATGGAGTTTATTTTGTAATAACTACCACAAATTATGTTAACCAACAATTGGAAAAATTTTTAACAGAATTGTGTAAAACAACAAATAAAAATGTTATACTTTAATTGACCTACATTTCATATAGATATTATCCACAGAAGGTAATACAGATTTGAACAGAACTACACATAAGAAATATAGAATAGACTTAATATCTTATAGGATTTGGCATTTCGTGAGCGGGAGAATGTAAAAGCAGCAATTTTTATTATTTCTCTTATCTCATCTAGATTGTAGCGCTGATATCATATTCTACTCTATACCGATAATGTTGCATGTGACACGAAAATGGAAAGGAGGCGACGTCGCTCGCGAGCTGCAGGATAAAATAATATATTGTATGTTAGGTCTATGCTGTATAATCATTTGTGAGCGCAATTACAGGTCCATTGCAGAGAAAAATAATCTGAATATAATTGTAACTATTTTAAATAAATTATTATGCTGCAATGGAACACGAGCGTGGAGGTGTCAGGCGGCAGGGACCAACTAGATTTGATTTATCGACTCTACGATCGACATGAGATGCAAACGTTTCTTCTTGAAGTACATTTTTTCAATTTTTAAAGCTAACATCCTGCTCTTCCATCCCCTAATATTAGCAATAACGTATATTAGGTTCCCCATTATTATATTCATCTGTTTCTATGAACAATAAAATTAAATATATCAATATATATATTACACCGATCAGGATTATAAGCTTTGTGTAGTTTGTAAATCGCGCGCATGTCAATTGTAGAGTCGATGAATCAGCTCCAGCCGGTTTCTACCGCCTGGCACCTCCACGGTCGTGTTCCAGCTTCTCCTTACTTCCCTTTAGAGGTCCAAGAACAAATTAATGATTCAGTGTGTTCCGAAAGGTTTGCTTAAAAAAATTTCTCTGATTGGTCCGTTTAAGAAGCATTGCATAGAGCGGCATTACGTAGTATTCTGAAAATCGCTAAATATTACGACAAAAGGCTGAATAATATTACTATTGAGAAAAATTAAATTTGGGAACTGATCTCCATAAGTAAAAAAATCTACAAATTAATATATCGTTGATAGCAATGTAAAACTGAAGTAGACGATCAAATTATTTTTTCCTGGTCGATTTGGAATTACCATGAAAATTGAAAGTAGTAATTAACGAAGCTGACGGAAAAGATCGAAACGAACGATACTTGTACACACGGAATCATTAATTTGTTCCTTGACCCCTGAAGGGGAGCAAGGAGAAGTTGGAATACGACCGTAGCGGTGTCAAGCGACAGAAATCAATTGGGCCTGATTTATAGACTCTATGATCAAAACGCGCGCTATTTACAAACTGCACAGAAATGTATACTTATGGTGGTTACAATTTACACTGATATATTTAATTGTATTATTCATAGAAACGTGTAAACACAGCATTATAGAACCTAATATAACTTACTGCTAATCGAAGAAATTGGGAAAGATTTAATTATCTTTTAAAATTGAAAAAAATATCTTTTAACATAAAACTTTTGGATTTCAGTTATTACGTATAACGATTTCGTAACATTAATCGATTGAAAGGATTGAATCAAGTAGTTGTGCGAGGATTGATTATTAATTGTTTCTTTTCAGAGCTATAATACACTTTTTCAGAGCTGTAAAATGGTTCTTTTCAGAGCTATGTCACGGTTCCTGTCAGAATCATAATTTATTTTACATTGGAATAATCGGTCAATCATCACGAAACATGTTTCGCGAAATAATCAACAGACAGCTCTTGTAGCAATGTCTGCCCGATTGGAAGTCTGTACGCTCGCGGCTGGTCACCTGGTCACGAGGAATCCACCAATCGGTGCCGGTGCTGCGTACCACGTGATCGGAAAAATCGAAATGGTGGACGTATCGGGACGCAGGATCCCGAGAGGAGACGAAGGACGATAAACTGGGCAAGGGCCCGTCATCCGTGTCATTGGTGTTATTAATCCAGGGCCAAGAAAGGGAGCACTCGTCGTGAATAATTTCGGCAAGGACCCGGCGATTGTGATAGAAGCGCACGAGGATCGGCGACAGTGGGACTTGTTTACCGAAGTGTCAATCCGCCCGTATTGTACGTGTGTACCTTTTGGTGCGCGAAAACAGAGGGGCAGCGGTGCCGAGTGTCGGAGAGGCACAGCTGCACGCGCCTTCCTCGCGTGAGCGGGATCTCTGGGCACGGTGGGTGGAAAGGTCGGGTTCGAGGAAGGTGAAGGCGAGAGGACAGGTCCGGGGATCGCGGTGGGCCATTCACAATGGGGTCTTGAGCCCGCGGAAGCATGTCGGGTGTGCAGGAGCTCCGGATGGTGCGAAAGGATGTGTCATATCGGGCATCTTCCCATCGACCGTGGAGGTAATAGCCAATACCGTATTCCTCGAATCGAGCCGCACGTATCCCGATGCATTTTTTAACGGTGATGTGTGATGTTCGGTGAGTGTCATGCCTGGACGAGAAATTCCTCGGCTTTAAGCCCGGTTTACTATGTTGACGTTCACACTCGGAGATCGTTGCTGATTGGTGGCATGGTCCATGACCCGCCAATCGGCATCAAAAGACGTTTTTCCTGCGAATGTCAGCCGTCAGCTCCAAAGCAATCGGTACCTCGGAGACATATGCCGTTTTTCGCAATCCTTTGTGTACCTAGGGAATGTGCAATGCCTTATAAATATCGTGTAGTTAAAAACATGGGGAGTGTTTTATTCGTAATGTTCGGCTTTTTTTTGTTCGATATCGTGAACTTATATGTCGCCGAGGAGAGCAAAGGCCGGGAAAACGGAGCGTAGGTGAGGGGGTATTTTTAAATTTAGAAGACAAAACTTGCGACGTAAAAATCTGTGTTAAGGGTAGGTAAGCTGTGCCAAGAACAAGTTGTAAAAGTATGTGTCGATTATACGTGCCAGAAAGTGAAATAGGCTGCTCTGGCTATGAATGTTTACAGGCTATATACTTTGAGTCTTCTATCGTAGGATTATCTGAAACTTTATTCGTGCTTCCAATATTTAATTTTATATTGTGCAAACTTGTGTAACTATAAGTCTAGTTTATTGCTAAAATTATTGCAGTAGTTAAAATGATAACGTTTATGCAGTTCATAATATGCAGAAAAGTATGATAAACATGGGTGAACTTTGAATAATATTTTTGTTAATGTTATTTTGGCTGTCCTTACATCCGTATCTTGAATGTGAAGTGTCTTAGTGAACAATTATAATATCTGTTGGGTCATTATCTTATATTATAACTAATTATCAATTCTTTAGTTGTTAATATACATTTTCTTTTTCTTCCTTTCAGATATATTATTTTGCTAGCTAAGAAATTTTTTTGCAATACGTACAAATGATGCAGACACATCTATAATTTCAAGCAATGAATGCACTGAAATACTCAAGAGGAATGGAAATGTTTGTAATGCATTGAAAACCTTGGAGTGTTATCCCAGTTAGGAAACTGAGTTACTGCCTGTCAACAATAGCACACCTACACACTTTCCAACTGTACAGTGAATCTCATGATAAAATTTAATGGCCGTCAGTAAGGTTCTATCTGGCGTTCAGTGTTAAATACGTGATATATAAATTAAATACGTCAACCCATCAATTGAAAATACTCTAATTCCTAAAGAACAAATCAAGAATAAGGATCTATAATGCTGACTGAATTCGTGGAGTAAAACAATAAATTAATTTTAATGACTATTTTATTAAACTACAAAATACTAAGTGAGCGTGGCAATACTCTATGATATACTGTCCTGTGAAAAAGCTCTGGAAAAAGACAACTATTCGAAGAGCGCTCTAAGAACAATTTCGATGATTCTCTAAAAGTGCACAATACAGTATGCACTGTAATGTATGAAAAGCAATTCTCATAATTTTTTTATTTTATCGAACAAGTTTATCCATAAAACTTGAAATGCTAAATGTAAATAGACCCTTTTATTTTGCTAGTACCAGCTAATTTCAAGTGCATTTGACGAGATTGAATGAACTGTACTAAACTACTGTAAAAATAGCATATAAGTGTACATGTAAATAAACAACCCTGTTTGGGTAAACAGTGGAACTTCAACAGTGAACGCTTTTAAACAAAATGTATAAAAGTTATTTTAAATGCATAAATCAGTGTCTGTACATAATTGCAAAGCAGGAAGAAGGAGAAACAGCACATCAGAAATATTGCATGGATGATAGAGGGCAGACTTGCTAACCCTACCAAGAAGAAGGTAACATATTTTGAATAATTAGCAATCCAACTTACAATGAATTATGCATCTGCATAAGAGCTACATCTATATTCAACTTTCTTCTTTTATTATCTAGGGTTAAAAAATGGACACCTGTGGCTCTGGGGTTGTACAGGTATTTGTGGGTGAGTGGAGCCCTGAATATGAAGCTCTTTCAATCAAGGCTACAAAGCAGACATCGTCTGCAGAAATAGTGGAATGTATTATCGAAAGACTTGGATTGGTCGATGCTTCTGTTTCAAATGGGTATGAATTAGCAGAGGTTGTTGGAAATTCCGTTGGGCAAGAGTGCAAAGAAAGAAGACTCGGGCCGTCAGAATGTCCTGTTGCACTGATGTTGCTATGGCCCAAAAATGCAACCCAACAGGAATACTACAAGTACGTGCAAAAATCCAAGGCTATTATTAATTGACCAGCTATCAGTATTGATTGGTGCTGCAAATTCAACACATATTGCCCTAGAGTTAATATAAAGTGTGTTTTTATGATATTTTTTATTTTAGATTTTACTTAAGAAAGAAGCAACCTGATTATTTATGGTCGGATAGTAGGTTCCCAATGGACCCGCAACTTCTGAAAGACTATTTTAATAGATTCCTTTATCAGCCTCGTGATAAAGAATATCCAGACCTTTGCCAACTTCCAGATCTTAATGAGCAAACTCTTTTGGACAACCTTCGGGCTAGGTTTTTAGCTGGAAACATATACACTTATGTTGGCAGCATATTGATTGCTCTGAATCCATTTAAATTTTATCCTATTTATAATCCAAAGTATGTAAAGCTATATCAGAATAGAAGATTGGGGCCAGACATACCTCCTCATATATTTGCCATAGCCGATGCAGCTTATCATTGCATGCTTAAGGAAAAGAGAAATCAGTGTATCGTTATCAGTGGTGAAAGTGGTTCCGGTAAAACAGAATCGACAAATTTCTTATTGCATCACCTAACGGCGCTCAGTCAAAAGGGGTCTCACGGCAGTGGTGTGGAACAGACAATTCTTAGTGCTGGCCCTGTATTGGAAGCCTTTGGAAATGCAAAAACTGCACACAACAATAACAGCAGTCGTTTTGGCAAATTTATTCAAGTAAATTATAAGGAAAATGGAATGGTACATGGGTAAGTTGTTTAAAAGGTTCTGACGTACATGTTTCTACAGTTGCATGAAAAATATCACATATTGTAATGACTAAAAATTTCGTATAATCCAAACTTATGAAATTAACAGGGCTGTTGTACAAAAGTATCTTTTGGAAAAGTCAAGAATAGTCTCTCAAGGAAGAAATGAAAGGAACTACCATGTCTTTTATTATTTATTAGCTGGTGCAAGTGAACAAGAAAAGCAACTTTTACATTTAGAGAGTTGCGATCGCTATAACTATTTGAATAAAAGTGGCTGTTATGGATTGGAGAACATTGATGAAAGGCATGAATTCTCAAGGCTAAAGCAGTCCATGGAGATGGTTGGGTTTACTCCGGAGAAGCAGAGGCGGTTGTTTGCTGTTCTGTCAGCTGTTCTTCTACTCGGTGATTAACAAGTTATTATAATCTGCTTTGCAGTGACCTAATTGTGATCAATTATTTTAGGCAATGTGGAGTTTCAACCAAGAAAGTCGTATCATCATCACGATGAAGCTGTGGGTGTAAAAAATCCTGAAGTTGTTGCGCTAATATCTGAACTACTTAGAGTAAAACAAGAAACGCTTTTGGCCGCACTAACTGCCAAACGCGCGCGAGCTTCTGGGGAAACTTTGGTAATTAATTACAGACTTCCAGAAGCTATAGCAGCAAGAGATGCCATGGCTAAATGTTTGTATGGGGCGCTGTTTGATTGGATTGTACTTCAGGTAAAATTGTGACTCTCTACGTTGCCAGTGAAATGTTGTAAACAACTTAAACTGAAGTTATTATCGTAATTGGTAGGTAAACCATGCTTTGCTATCGAAAAAGGATACATTGAGAGACCATCAAGGCAATAGTATAGGAGTACTGGATATTTTTGGTTTTGAGGATTTTAAAACATGCAATAGCTTTGAGCAATTATGTATAAATTATGCAAACGAGCAATTACAACATTATTTTAATCAACACGTGTTTCAATATGAGCAAGGAGAATACAGAAAACAGGGAATTAGATGGACTGATATTGGCTACAGTGATAATTCGGGCTGTTTAAACCTTATTGAGGGAAAACCAAATGGTCTTCTCTGTCTTTTGGACGATCAGTGCAAGTTAGTATCTTTATACGCTGTAATGTACTCAAGTATAGCTACATTGCAAACATAATGAAATAAAACGATTTTGATACAGTTTTCCTGGAGCAACAAATGAGACGTTGCTACAAAAATTTAATTCAGTGCACAAGGACAATCTATTTTATGAAGCACCGCAACGTCGTGAAGCAGCATTTGTCGTCCGCCATTATGCGGGAGCAGTCAAATATCAAGCGTCTAATATGAGAGAAAAAAATCTGGATTTAATGCGACCGGATGGTGTAGTGGGTGTTTTAAAAAATTCTTCTCTTGCATTTGTCCGTGAACTAGTCGGTGCAGACCCAGTTGCCGTGTTTAGGTGGGCAATACTTCGAGCCTTTTTTCGTGCCCACTTTGCTTTTCAAGAAGCTGGCCGCGCTCATAGACATGGCAGAGGTAATTTTAATATAATCATATACTTATCCAAATAGCTTTAGAGTTTCGTACGTTATTACTTATAATATATACGTATTCCATTACAGCTGATGGGAACAAAACATCTGTACAAAACAGGTATAGGACGCCGAACGAGAATTTGATAAGGTATACATTGTCCATTAATATAAATATCTGTTACTAATTTTTAAAAAGTTAATAGCTGAAACTGAAATCAGAATGAAACATTTAAAATGCTTACGTATAATAAAATAATATCCATGACTTGTATAGTCTAAGGCGTGACAAACACCAGCATTCGAATACTAATTTGTTCGTCGCGTTTGATCTACGTATTGTACGTCCTAATGGTTGAATTTACCTTACATGTTATTAATACCTGCATTGAGCTGAAGTTTCTACTTTTTTATAATTACAGTAAAATATTAATTATATTTACATTGGCCACATGTCTTTTGTCCTTGTAGCCATCTTGTGACGTTGTCGGCCGTTAATCTAACTATTAACCGAATTGCGTAAGTGGTCCTTTGATCCACTGTATGTGTCAGTTCGACAAATATTACATTTTCCTAGATTAAGTTATACTATGGATTTACAATATCTTATTTAATAACTTAATGGCATATAACATTATGAGTATATACCTCAAATATATAGCCAAACCCTTGTATCACGTTTTGTGTATACCACACTGGACCATGTATGAACTTGTAAATCCATGTATTTTATTCCAGTTTTGTGTGTTTAAAAATTCCGTTTAGAATATATGTTTGCACCTTTTGTATTCAATGTGATTAGAGTGCAATTTTTATAACTTATATCATACAATTACATCATATCAGTCAAGAGTGCATTACTATTTCTGCTATTGTTCTTGAGCATGATTAACAATACAATAGTAATTTTCAGTTATATAAGTCATTTCAATCATTAAAATCTTTGTATTCTTACATTGGATCATTCATCGATCGAAAATTCCTTGGAAAAAATCATCCTCATTGCGGGCACCATTTTAACAGGGCGTTAAGATTGATTGTTAGACTTTTATTTTTATGGGAAATTTACGCATACTATCCAGTTACGAGTACAATATTATTTAGTTGTTATAGCCAAGAACACAAAAAAAATTCCTACCATGAAAGCAACTAAGCATCAGAGAATTTTTCAGTTCGCACAAACATAATCGTCCACCAAGCTATCAGAAGCAACGCAGTGTCTGTTTACCACCGAGCACTCCCACTGCCACATTCTCTTCTATACAACTTGAAAACAACGACAATGTAAACAACAACCGGTTGTCGTGGCCACAGTTTAGAAATATTAATCAGACGCAACACTCGTCGAACATTACCATGACGAAGGGTTACTTAATAAGAGGCAGGGAAGACCAGCCTCATAATAATAATAAATTCAGGCGAGATACTCACACACCACTAGAGAGGGTGCTTCCAAAAGACGAAACAAATGTCATGGAACGTGCTAATCAAATTGTCATGTATGTAAACCGTACCTACTTGATACTCAATAACAATGTAATTTAAGCTACAAAAACTCACTGCTCCACAGCGAAGGTAGCGTGTGTTCTATAGTCATTCTGGGTGAAGGATTTCATTTTGTAGGTAATAGCATTTTAGTAATGGCATTTAGGATCTGAATGGTCTTCCCATGCAATATCATATCACAGCTTTCTATGTATCACATTTTTATGTACCTTTCGTCCAGAGCTACAACTCATCATAATCCATTTCACATAAACTTTATTGTCACCACCTGTCACTTGTTATCTTTTAGTTATCATAAATTCACGTTTATCTTTTCCCATTTTTAGCGGTACTTGATGCATGCTGATTGTTTTCTAATAGCAAGTTCTACGGTGTTTAATTTGAATACGTATGAATTAACCCATTTTAGTTGGTGGCTTTAAACAGGGATAAATGTATACTGCTTTAAATCATAATGCATTAAAGTGCAAAAGAAAATTAATACTCAAGCGATAAAACCAATAATGGGTTAATACATTATTTTTTGCAATAGATAATATAATTTGCTGCATGATGTTCAGTGCAGCAATTTTATTAATTTGTAATAGGTACACATTACTCATAGGAAATATTGCAAAAGTTTTCACTTGATGTTATATTCCATAATTCATGAGGCATAGCAAATATCTTTAGAATAACAGAAAATTACTTTTGTCCATCATTAGTAATGTTTTCCTTTTTACAATTACCTTGTTCAGGAATTAACTAACATGAAGCTGGTATTATTGATCAGATGAGATATTTACTTTCAAGGAATAGTTTTTATTCCTGGAGCCAAGTTGTAACATTGCTATCATACTGACATTAATATTTCATTTTTAAGCATAATAACAAAACTTACCTGGCCTGTATTCTTTTTTCTCCACTGCGTCATACATAAAATTAGTACCAGATTAAAACATATTTATACGACTAAAATTTCACATATATAGCGATTATATTTATACTACGATAAATACGCTGAAACTTTTGCTATTACAATGTTATTTTTTTGTATCAATATGGGTTTATTGAAACATACCCATGGTTCAATACTACAATACTACATTTCTGTATTCTCCTTTTCCTGTTCTTTCCTTAACACAGAATAAGAACTAAACACATATTCTCACAAGTCAATACAAATATCTATTAAATCAATTTTTAATACAATCCGAAAACAGAAGGTTTCAAGCTATCAAATGAAGTACAAAGAGACCAGGAAAAGGACTGAAAAAATCATTTGTATCGGATAATAAACTTTCCGTATTCTATACTTTTCCAGGAAAAATAAATCATTTCGTCCTAGAGAACGTGGGAAGAAGGGGTTAAAAAATCTACAAACTGTGAAAACACTTGCTGGAAGGACCCAAAGCTATGGCACGGGACCTGGTAAAGCAAGGAAGCAACCCATGACCGTATCTGCCCAATTTCAACACAGTCTACACAGTCTCATGGACACTTTAAATCAGGCCAATCCATTTTTTATACGATGTATAAAAAGCAATGCCAATAAAGTACCTAACGAATTTGACGAAGAAACCGTGCAGCGACAACTTCGATACACAGGAATGTTGGAGACTGTCAGAATAAGGCAGGCTGGATTTAACGTTAGATTAACCTACGAAGAATTTATCCAGCTATACAGAATGCTACTTCCTAAGGGACTACTAAGCTCACAGTCGGACGTCAGAGATTTTTTATTGACGCTAAACCTCAATAGAGACAATTATCAACTGGGTACGACAAAAGTCTTCCTTCGAGAATCTGAGAAAAGAAAGCTGGATATCGAATTGCACCAACAAATAATCACAAGCATTACAACGATACAAAAATGGTTCCGTGCGTGTTTGGAAAGAAGAAAGTTCCTCAGATTGAAGAATGCGGTGGTGCAGATACAGTCCTTTTGGAGAATGGTCATCGCCCAAAAACTGGCACACTCTGTACGCGCCAGGATCGATGCCGCTGTTCATATTCAAGCTGCGTGGAGAGCGTACAAGCAGCACAGCTGGTTCAAAAAGTTCAAAATATCAATAATCAAATTCCAAGCACACGTCCGAGGCAATAACGCGAGAAGGGTTTTCGCAGAATTGAAAACTTGCAGAAAAATTCTTATGAACAAGGTTACGGATTACAGAGATAACAGGGAGCCAGAACACAAAGCGCTCACGTACGACAACAAGATCTGTTCAAAATGTAGAGATAGCGAAGAGTAAGTACGAAAACATCAACTTAGCCAATGTACTCACGTAGAAACTTAAACTAACTTTACATCCATCCACAGGCTCGTAATCGAGGATCGTTCTCCGACGGAATTCGATGTATCGATCCGAAAGGCGGATACTCCAAATCGTCTTACACCAGCAAGGCAAGTATAAAATTCCTAAAGCCTCCAAACGAGCAATCGCGTAAGCTGTTCCGCTCATCCTTATTATACCGCAGGGCTGATAATACGCATCGCGAGATTCCCATCGACACGAATATATCTTACTCCAAACGGAAGCTCACACCAAACAGGAGGATACTGCACGACTCTACGACGATCCTGAAAAGCACGGAATCGTTCTATCCGGAGGAGTTCAACGAGCGTAAGAGTAGCCTCGAAAGTCTAACCAGTCTAAGGAGTTACGAATCTCAAGTCAGTATAAACAGCTCCGAGTCGCAGGAGAGTTCCAGCTGCAAGCCGGTGCCCAGCACGCGGACAAAGCGTGGCGATCACTCGCCGGTGGTAGCGGTGAACACGAGTCTCGTGAACACTTCGAGTCGGTTATCCTCCATCAGCAGGAGGGCTGACAGCTCCTCAACGGGCTTCAGCGACGGCGAGGCTGACACGGAGCCGCCAAACGCCGTGCAGAGCGCCCCGCCAGTCTTCAACACGGCGCCATCCTTCCCGAGTCCACGAGACGTCAAGTATCATCAGCAGGGCATCGGTTTGGCGCACAGTCCAGGCGCCGACATTTGGCGACGCCGGGCAGACTTCTCCTCCATCAATTACAGCGACTACCTGATGACCGTGCCGCAGAAGGCGACGGTCACTCGGTCGCCAAACGTCTCCCAGTACAGGAACCTGGCGGACAGCGTGTTCGAGCGCGCGCACCAGGAGAAGCCGCACGAGGCGTCGAACTTCGACGTCAAGCTGGACACCAATGATCGCTTCATCCGCGCCGAGGGTTCCATTAATCGGGAGCAGCGCAGACTGAGCGACAACAGCGTGCCCAGCGATCGTACGGAGAGCATCCCGACGTCGCCAGCCAGGCGAGATCAGAGCTACAATCTTAGCAAGGATGTCAAGGAGTTCAACTACCTGCGGAGGCAAAACTCGGAAGGCGACACGTCCATGAAGCTGGAGGGGGTGAACGACGAGAACGCCCTGAAGAGTACGCTGCTCAAGAGATCCTCTCCGAAGGAGAAGAACTCGAGGCCGAAGGACAAATGCGAGCCGGACGTACCTGTGAGAAGCGCCAGGAGGAACAGGCCATCGAGGGAGGTCCAGTGTCGGTCCATGGGTGAGAGCGTGTCCGAGGTGAACAGCGGAGAGCCCAAGAACCTGTTCCTCGGGACCATCAAGGAGGGCGATCTGAACAAATCCTCGAACATCTGGACGCGGAAGGACGAGGCCACTTCGCGGTCGGTGACCGATTGGCCGGTGAACAAGAACGAATCCTCCTTCAAGGGACAGCAGCCTGGGAAGCGCATGAGGTCCAACGCCATCACGACTCTCGAGCTTAGGAGAAGAAACTCCGATCCTGCCACGAAGATTTCGGGACTGAGCGAGGACAAACCGACGGACACCAGTCCGAACGACCTGAAGCTCGCGCCCGGGATGAACCTTCTGGAATGGAAGGGAAACAATCTCTTCACGCTCGCCGGTCATCGCTTCAGGAAGGTCGCCAGATTTTCCAAGGACGACGTGTGCGTCTGCTGCCACGAGAAGATGGACGCGTTCGTCACCCAGGGATACAAATGCGTCGATTGCAAGCAACTCTATCACGTCAAGTGTATCCAGAACGGTGGTGTGTTGAAGATGCCGTGTATACTGGCGAATACGCCTGGCAGGCGGAAAAACAGGAAGCCACCGCGCACGCCCTACGACGCAACTAAGCAGACCGTAGCCTCGAAGTTCAGCCTGACTGGTACCTCAGCCTTTTCCGACAGCACGGACAAAATCATATCCGACGCCAAGGAATTGGCCCTCATGCAGGACTTCATCACGAAGAAGATCTACATAATGGAAGGCCAGGGCGAAGGCAGGAAGCCCAGTGAAGTCGACCGTGTGTTCAAGCAGGCTTTGAGAAAGTTCAAGGACGATTTGGTTATCACCTACAGCGTCGCCATTCAGCAGGGCGTCGAGGGCAACATCAAGTACACGGATCTGATAGCGAACTTTCTGCACGTTATGGAGACCGTTTGCAAGCAGGAGAACACCAGCGAAGATTTCCCCGTAACGATGGGCGTTAACGCGTTCCGGGGTTTCATGAATGAGTTTATGACGATGGTTAAGACCGAAGCGCCTGAGAAACAAAGCAAGAGCAAACGTAAGAAGGAAAAGAAGCGGAAGCAGGAGGAGCCGACACGGCATGGTAATCACATGTTCCAGTTGACCATTATTAATATACCAACAGCCTGCGAGGTGTGCACTTCCTTCTTCATGTGGCCCATCGAGCGGGGACTCGTTTGCCAGAGTAAGTTATTACGCATTGATTTTGTCATTAGTATTTCAATTCTTATCGCGAGCGAACCTACCGTTGTCCTCCAACTCGTTTGTTTTACACTGACCGACTTCGACGACTTATTCGGTATATTTAGCCGCGTCCGTTACGAAAGCCCTACTTCATGGTAGAAGCAAAATGTGTGTTATCGATTTTTATCATCAAAGAGTAGTCTTAACTAGTTGACAATATTATCGTGGGCTTTTTCAATGTGTCAGATCGGAGCGCATTGTTTTTCAAACTAAGCCATATCGCAGATTTTTCGAATAAATTTTGTCCTCGATCATCTCTACAATGATTAAATCAGAAAAGTTTCCCATAGCGCTTATAATTTCAACGTTGATAATTTCTCATTCATGTTTTACGTATTTCTCGTCTGCAGATTGCAAGCTAACGTGTCACAAGAAATGCTACATGAAAGCGGCTGCAGAGTGCGGCAAGGACGGCCCGATGCACGAGATTAACTCGCGTAAGGTCTTTGGTGTACCGCTATATAAATTAGATTGCGGCGATGGCAAAGTACCGCTGGTAGTGGATAGACTTATCACGACCATAGAAATGCACGGGCTCTATACGGAGGGCATATATAGGAAGAGCGGGGTTAGCTCCAAAGTTAGGGAGCTGAAGATGAAAATGGACGAGGGCGACCTGGAGAAGGTCGACTTCGAGAATTACCAGGTTCACGTGCTAGCCGCCGTATTGAAGAGCTTCTTCCGGGACATGCCCGAGCCGCTCTTGACGTTCGAGTATTACGACGACTTCCTGCACGCCGCCAACCTGACGGATCCTCGTGACAGGATTAGCACGCTCTTCGCCATCCTGAAGAAGCTCCCTAAACCGAACTTCGACCTGATGGAGCGCCTGATCGTTCACCTGGCCAGAGTCGCCCTGCACGAGGTCGACAACCGAATGTCACCCTCGGCCCTGGCGATAGTCTTCGCGCCCTGCATTTTGAGGACGAATAGAACTCTACCGGCCCAAGACTCCCTTCAGGACGTGGGCAGACAGACCTGTTGCGTCGAAACGATCGTGCAGGAGAAACTGAGGGTCGTTAGAGCCACCTTGGCCGACATCAATACCCTCGAATCCGCCTGCCACACGGCGACCCACCGACTGTCGAGTCTGCGATCCTCCAAGATATTCAGTCCTGAGGAATTGAACGCCGCCACACCGAGCGTCACCACCAGAGGCAATGCCGCGGATCGCGTCAGAGACCGTGGAGACGAGGAGGAGGCTCTACTGGTCGATCACATACAAGAGATCCAGAAGGAAAAGGCGTTGCTAACTTCGACCCTGCCGAGCTTAACGAGAGCCTCTTCGGACGACGATCTCCTCCTATCAGCTACGGATTTGGATGACGGGTCTTTGGACGATTTACTCCCATCCTCAGCCGGTGAGCTTGATACATCTTAATTTAGAATTTGGTTAATGTATTGAAAATCAATCCGTTTGAGGTTCCTACAAGACTTCTTCGTGCTGTTTATGGGTCTAATATCTTTACTTACGTAATGTCTGATATAAGAATTTTTGCGCTAAAGGGACTTGGGGGCTGTCAGTATTTTATCGCAGTATTTATTGTATCGCAAAACTTTTGAAATTCGCGATATTTATTTGGTCACTGTGTGACGTCTGGACTCCATGTGATGAACGTAGAGGATAAAAATTTTCATCTGTTTATGCGCAGATGGACTCGTTCGAAAGAAACCCATTCAGAGGCAGACTTCCGCGGACAATTCGTTTCCTACGATCATCAACGTTGACGAAGACATGGTGATGGTATGACCGTCGACAGCGAGTATTGCCACGAAGGACAAGCGATAAGTATAGCAACATGACACACGCTGTGAGGGCGTCGACTGACAGCAGCGAATCGACGAGTCTTACTTCTGGTCTCATCGGCAAGCCGCTAGTATTTTAACTAAGTATTAAACACGACTTTAGGTAGGTCTAGTAATTCGTTGACTCCATACAGAGTTAAGCTGGTGTACCGATCGAACGAATATTTTTTTCACTCTGTCACAAAGCTTTCGCAGCGTTTAAAAATTAAGAGCCATGCCGCGAAGGTAAAGGTAACCCGAACGTACAGCTTAACGCGACGCTTACTAAAGCCTCTCATTTTGTAAAGTGTTCCGTTCCCTTCTCTCTTTTTTTTTTCTCCTTTTTTTTACCCCCTTTATCGTTCATTTGGAATGCATTCCTCTTATCAGAAGACTGTCTATCGGGCATAGGTATTTAAAAAGGTTCCATCCAAGCTCCGTTGGATCTTTCGCAAATATTCCGTGTTAGAGCTCCATCGTTCCAGGTCGCGCGTCGCACCGTTTTCTCGCGGCGGTCGCGCGGAAAAGAGTGGAAGTATGGATAATATTTATCCCCATAAGTTGTGCGTACCTCGTACCAAGCCTCTAGTAACTTCCAATTTCTCATGGCCATCGTGGCGTCATTGCGAATTCATTTGAAAAGCGATTCGCCGCCTTCCAAATCTCCACTCTTTTGCAGGTTACTTGGGACCGCCGTACCGGTCGTACGAAAGTACTTTTCTTAATAACATAAGATGGCTAGACCCGGCACTTTCCTTAGCGATCGCGGGTCTAAATCGTTAGCGTCCTTTGTTGGAGGGTCGACTAGAAAATTAAGACGGAGTCGACGGCTGATTGGCCGAAGACAGCGTGGAACCTCGTTACGTTCAATTTCCACGGGACATTTCGTTGACATGTGTAACGCCCGCGCGGCGGTAGGTGGCTTTGTCAAATTGCTACGTTTAAGCGGGAAATCCGGAAGAAGAAGAGCCAGAAGGAGGGTAGGGAAGTGGGGGAAAAGGAAACCAAAATATAGCTTGTACATATTATACTATACGACTATCTCGTAATCATCTGTTATTATTGTTAAATTTACGAGAGACGTTACCAAGATTATATTTCTACTGTCGATACTCGTCGTAGGGATAACTCGTCTATATATCGATAATCGGCCCTGTCGGATTCTGTTCGTCGTAACAATTTTTACCCAGCGTACTTCCCCTTCGTGCAGACTCATTACGCGAACGCGCCCAAGCATATACGCATAAAACCTATATACGTGGAATACATTACATACCAGTAATTGTGTATATATACAGAGATTTTGTGTACACAGAACTGAGCGAACGTTTTTTTCCGTTTTCTTCTTTTTTTTTTTTTTTTAACCGAGATTTATTACGTTCCATTTTAGTTTCGTTTCTTTTTCCGTTAGGCTCCACATCGTACGATACACTTTTAGTTTTCCCCTCTCTTATTCTTCCCCTTTTTTAACACGCAACGTAGTTCCCCTCGTTTTCTCGCGTACGTCCTCGTGTCAGTTAGCAGTGGGCAAGGTTCGGGAAGCAAGGGAAGAAGCGGAAAGATTCAGAGCTTGCGTTACGCGAAGTCATACACCCCTCTCATAAAAGGCCTATCACGTTAAGATCACTAGCCTAGTACCGTTTTGCCTGGACTGAAACACCAGTAGTTCCGCTCAACCGCAATGCAAGCCTATAGTACGGCCTTTTCTTTATTTCCTACGTTCTATCGATTATCTTTTATTCGTCTCAATCGCCGAAGAACCAAAGCGACGCATCCCACAGCATGCGTCGTAGCCCGTAACTCATGCATTTAGGAGAACCGGAAGTCAGTAGCGCCGAATCTACATAAAGCGACCATGCAAGTCTTCCGAATTCTTTCATCAGCCTATCTGTAGCAATACTCAATGGTAGAGGTCCGCAATGCAAGAATATCCGTGCACATTCCATTAATGAGATCTCCTAGTAACTATTATCAGACTTCGCGACACAGGTAACGCATTCGGATCGATGTTGATCTTTCTTTCCGCTTCCTCGGCTGTCCGACGTGTACTCTGTCGCAGCGTCTCAGAACGCTACGAAGATGATTCTGAAGATTCGATCGGTGATCGATCTCGAAACAAGAATTCCTGTTTTGAGTAAGAAGCAGAAGGTTTCACGTTCCAGGTTTTACTCAGCCTTTTTTTTATACACACGTAGCCGAATAATTCGAGCGGTCAAACACGATTTCACCCAAGATTACGTGACCAAGCCGCACGTGACTTTTACCGAAGTAACTTAGGATTAAGTCGAAGGATTGAGATGGAAGGAGAGAGGCGCCGTTCGTTCTTCCAAAGTATATTTTTTCTCGACTCGCGAAGTCCATTCGTGTTACGTTCGTTTTAGAATGATCGATTCGACGACGAGAGTTTTAAATGTCCGTAAAGTCTATGTAATTTTAAACTCGTCTTCGAGATCGTCCCGGATAGTTCGATACGCGAGGTTGATGGAGGTTTCCTTTTTTATGGTTGATCAATTTTACGGATTAGGATAAATCGTTGCAGACTTTTGTTCGCCGCGCGATTAAGGTTGGATCGTGATGGTTTAGCGTGAACGTTATCCTTTTCTCGATGGTGAGCCGCGGAGACTAGGACAGTTCCGGCGCGAAGGGTACGCGAATTTCGATCGAGCATAACCGATTGCGATCAGGGAGAAAATCGATAACGTTAAAGCGTCCTTTGTGCTGAAAGTGTTAATGTTGATTTCAGTGTTACAAAAGTGTCTTGAAGAGTCTTTCGCAGACCCGTTTGTTGTTTCGTCGAGCGTTTCCGAAAAGAGAAGAGATTTAGTCAGAGTTTGATTTTTGTTTCGGATAGACCGTTGTTGCGCGTTAATACCAGGTTGTTATCGTTGACATTATCTCGTCGCCTACGACCACTGTTTCTGTTTTTCTTTTTTATGGAAATTATATAGGTACCGCCGAGTTTCTTAGAGTTTAAAGCGACTGGAACTCACGCGTGTCAGGCCGGTTAAGTCTTACGTAGAGGTAACAATAAATAAGGAACTAATCGTTAATCTGTAAAGTATCGTCTACGCAAACGCATACGCTTCTACTGTGTAAAGGTGCTTCGCGCGATTATCGCGCGCACAAAGGTACGTCTATCCTGCAAGCTCCCGATCAGGAGAGAAAGCAAGCGACGACTAAGAGAACGGCGACGTATATCGTATTAGAGATTCTTCAGTGGCCCGCTGCGCGGTGACGGGTCGAAAATTTCGTGCTAACCGAACACCAATTAGCGCGATCGCCGGCAATCCGGTTCGAGGTCTACTCCTGCGAGAGATCGGCTCGTCTCGATTAGTCGCTAACGAGACAGACGCTCTCATACCCTTACGAGGAGATTCGTTACTTGGCAATACGTCGTTCGAAATTTTCGCCCGTCGCAAAGCGCGGGCTACGACCGTCTGTAAGGTTAAGTAATAATTAGGCGATGACTAAGTCAACTAGCACCGCAAAACTCTTCATGACAATATCGCCTCGAAAGTCATAATTAACTCTGTCGCATGCCCCAGCGACCGCGACGACGATTCTTATCTCTCCTTTGTACTCTGTCTTCGAGGTCCTAGCTCGCGACGTTTCAGGAAGCCTCGAGTTAAACGCCCGCCTTGTCCCCGATCGTGAATTACTCCGCTTTACCCGGTGGAAAACAAGGTGGAAGGAGGTCGGAGGGATAGAGGGGGGCGGGGGGAGGGGAGAAAATCTCGGGAGGAATTTTCGAATTATGCTTATTACATACGCAGAGCCGATAATGGAAGGTTCGGTGCTTGGAAGAAATAAGCGTACCGCTCCTCCGATCCGGTTTGCACAGCAATTTTCCGCACCTCGAGCAGTCGGCAATAAAAGGCGTACTTTCGTGCAAAGTACCTGGAAAATAGGTGGCACGGCTCTCGTTTTACGAGCGTCATGCGTAAAGATACCGCGTCGCCCGAGCGTAAAGGCCGAAGAATCCAAGGCCAGCGTAGGTCCTTGAAAAACGAAACCGAGATTGGAAGGCTGTAATCGATCGGCGGGCAAAGCCGGAGCCTCGGCTTGAAATAAACGTTCCTCGATCGCTGAAACGTCGCGACGGTAATGCTCTACCCGTCTGTGTCTTGGCATAAATCTAAGCGCGATATCGTGTCCGGGGTGTCCAAGACCGCCGTATCCGATTTATGAGGCGGGAGTCACCGCTTCTCTCACGTTTCGCATCCGACATAGCGCACAGCCTCGGGACCGCTTTGGCTCAGCTCTCTAAACAAAAGGACGAATGCTCCTCCGTACCTAAGGAATTTCATCAAAATTTCATCCCACCCCTCTCACCCAACGGCGTACCGCCAACTCGATGGCGATCGACGCTTCTGCTATCGTTACGGGCGCCATGGACACTGCGAGCACTGTATAAATATATAAATATATACCTGTTATTTTTCCTCGGGCCGAAAGTGTGCGTGTATGCGGGATATATACATATATACATACGATGAATTAGGAGAGGGGGGCGTGCATCGTACCAGGGAGTGTGCGTAACTGAAGATATAAATATACATATAAATGTATGCAAAATATATACATATGTGTCGAAAATCGTAGGCGTGCGTAGAGGGACAGCAGGGCGGGTGTCTCGGTTTCTCGATCGGTGCCAAGTGGCCGAGGGACTGGGTACGACCACGAACACGATTAGAGACCTTCCGAAGCGTATGGCCGGAGAAGAATTTCGTGTAATACACGAGCCACACAAAGAGACGGGGTTGGAAAGGGAGAGCCTTATGGCGACCACCTCGGTTAGTTAGCCCAGCTCGGCTCCTCCGACAGGAAGCAACCACCGGCCTTTCCCTGACTCTCCCTTCCTCACGGCTATACGCGTTGCTCCTTAACCTCTCCACTCGCCCGTCTTATTCTCCCTTTCTACTCTTTCCAACTTCTTCCTCTATTTTTACGTTCCCTTTGCCCGATTTTTTTTCCCTCTTGTATACCGCCACTGCATTGGAATTTGATTCGACACTTGTATATCTACAGGGTGACCCGGTAAAATATACGCAGCTTTTGATCGTCCGTTACTCGTATGTTTGGTTCTGATTTGAGTGTTTATTAACATAAATACGGGTCTGGTAAGAGAAAAGGGGAAATGCGATACATTTTCAAAAGAAAAAAAAGGAAACCTGTGGATTCAACAACTTCACTTGCATTTTTTGAAACACCCGTACGCACTTAAATGGAGACGGGCTACATTCGATTTTGTGATTTTCACCGGAATCAGGGGATCGTGGTATGAATCGACTAACGACGATGGGCGGAGAAAACAACTTCGACTCGATAAAACACGAGGAACTCGAGGGGCATATCTTTTCGACAAGGGTCGTGTATCTTCATTTACCAGATCGCATACCGCGTAATATTACCGACGAGTATATCACGAATCCGCGAAACATCGGCGGCGCTCCACACGAATGATTCATCGCAGATCAATGGACGGAACTGAGTAACCTTCGGATCACGGGAAATTCTCCCTCGCGGTATCTCTCCTCAAATCGCGGATATCCCGCGAGTCCTCGTTCCTCGCACACGAGCGATCGGCCGACACGAGGGCCCATCGCAACATCCTTTACCCTCGATAGCATCTCTCCTTTTCTTTTGCCACCGCGTCCCTTCGATTCATCCTGATCCGGCTGAGGCTTGCTTCTTTTCACGTTTGACCGCGTGTTCGCACCCTAATCACCGAGAATCTCGCGGGCGAAGTACCGTGAAATAGGCCGAGCAGGGTTCGCCCGGGGCGTAGCAAGGCCGCCAAGAGCGATCGAAGCGTAACGACGCGTTACGTGCGGCGCTCTCCTCTTTTTTTTTCCCCGTCCGACGTCCAGTGCAACGGAACGGCTCGGACGAAAAATCGTGCGCGCGTACGTGCGCCACTCTCTTTTTTCTTCCCTCCTCTCCCTCCCTCCCTCTCTCTCTCTTTTTAATCTTCGTACACGTTAATGCACTCACGGCGGAGAGGCGGGCCGGGGCACAACGAAGGCGCGTCTTGAAATCCGAGTCATTCGCGGCTACGTTATTGTATCCGTCAAGCACGTTATTGTATCCGCAACAAAGCGTCCTCGGTAAGAAACTCCTCGCGCCCCGCATTTTCCTTCTTTCTCTTTGTTTTCCCCGCGCGCCCCGACGCCGATCGCGAATTCAGCGGAGCCGCGATCGGGAGAATCGGGGCCCGCCGGACGTGCGTTTCAATCGCGAACGAGAACGACCCTCGTCGATTTTCGCGCGGGACTCCATGCCGCGATGTACCCACGAGAAACTCGCTCAAGGATCGGACAGATTCGTCAGCGCGGGGAACTTTCGCTACGAGGCGCGTGAAAAAAAAAACAAGAAAAAAGGGACACCACCCGACAACGCCCTTCCGTTTCCCGTATAAATACACACACACACACATATATATATATATTCCGCAACGCGATATCTCTCGTTCTCGCAAGGTCGATGAAATTCACAATGGGGCGAGTCGGGCGGAGTGATAACGAGCGTTGCTTGAGTTTTCCCCCCATTGTACGTACTCGGCAGCAGTTTTTCGCGCCCTGGCCGCGCCGTTTATGTAGCCACGTGGAGTTGCGATGCGGATAAGAAAGTGACGCGTACTTCTCTCCATGTCTGCTGCTGCGTGCGTGCGTCTGTGTGCGCGCGCGCGCTGCTTTTCTCTCCCGCACACGGCCCTCGTCGATTGCAAAGCCGCGCTCCTGAAAGCGGGGGAAAAAACAGCAGAGGGAAGGGCTGGTCTCCGTCGTCCCTCTTCCGCTATCCGAGCACCCGAGAGTCGGGCTAACGAACGGTGGTCGCGGCGGAGAAGCGATGCGCGATTGGCACCTGCAACTTTTCATTTGTCATACGCAGGGCCGGGGCTGAAAGCGGCTCGTGCCCGGAAGACATGTTACCAGATCCCAGGTAGCGTACGTCGCGTGCGATTCATCGTCCTCTTTCGATGGAACTCGCTACCGTGCAGATCGCCCTTAACCCTTTCGAGATAGCGACGCCCGCTCGAAAAGGCGACCTCGCTATGCACCTGTGGGAACCACGAGCGGGGCGAGATCGAAACAGCCAAGAACGAATATACCATCGCGTTTGTCTCACTCGAACCGGTATGACGACACTTGGATGCGTATAACGATACTTTAACCGCGGTAACCACAGGTCGCCTAGTGGGGATTATAGTCGGTGTTACTTGAAAATGGCGGATCGGTAGGCGAGCAGGGGCTGATTGTAGTCGAGATCCGTGTTGGACGTCATGGTAAATGCGGTTGATGGCGTAGTGATTCAGTGGCAGTCGACTATGATCGGTATGGGTGCCGAAAGGGTCAAGGGCCGTCTCGTAGATCGAGCCAATATCTATTTTCTCAGTGTGTCCGGTTAGTCCGAACGAGAAGAAATCGCAGGGGGGGACGATGTCTTTCCTTTGTCCCAGCGCGATCGAGAGTCGCCTCGATCGATCTCCTGGTCCTCTCTCCAGGAGAGATCGAGGCGCTTTCGACGAAGAGGAGAAAGGCCCTATGGATGAATGGTGAGGAGGATCGAAGTAGACGGCGAAAACCCGCGTTTAGCGCTTGAACACAATCGTTAACTACAACGTCTATGTATACTTCTTGGGTTAGAAGGGCTTACCGATCTAATCCGCGGATCTGTACAACGTTTATTTGTATGCATGTTTTATGTGTATGCGTCTATACGGCTGTTCGAGCTTGCTTGTGTGTGGATGTACATGCGTCCGCAAGACGGTGTGCAAGGTTATATATTCCGTGACCGACTGTAATTTTATATAATATTTGTAAGGCAAAAGAAATATTATGTACAGCATACCTGACAGTAAATAAGTATCTACCTTATACCTAAATGAGCGTCTCTTTACTCTCCGTCCTTTTCATGGCCGTGCCGCTTAACTTTCCAGGTACTTTTTCCTTCATCGAGGGAGGATCGATAAAGGAGCGTGTTTTTGGTGCCCGTCTATATACATCACGCTCGAAAGTTCTATCGAGGTATGTGCGTATAGGACGCGCGCACGTGCTACGCAGTACGATTAAGTGCCGATTGGTAATTAACGCGGACAGATGGACAGCTGTAATTAGTTGATCATATGCAGGAGTTCATCAAGTGGCGCGGTATGTTTATATAAGGGAATAACGCATCGATTTCTGCGCGTGCAGAAGTCGGCAAAATTACCGCGATTACAAAGCCCACGGGGACCGATAAACACAGAACTTCCCTACGATTCCCTCTACTTTCGCGTAAAACCCGTCGAACGTACATCAAATTTTATGGCGCCGAATAATAAAACAGGGTCATAATTTCCCTCAGCCAAACGTTGGTATAACCACGAAAAAGTGATGCTCGTAATACGCAATAACGATTTTTATACTCCTTTTATAGGCCTCGCAAACCTCGACGGTCACGTAGATCCGTATGTAATCTTTGTCCTTCGTTAAAGAAAGAAAAAAAAAGAACCACAACCAAGTCTACTATCTCCCGTATCATGTAAATACAGTCTTTTTTAATCCCTTCGAAAAAAAAAAACATAGAAGAAGAATTTCTTTTACATCCTCCAAAGTAATTCTGCCAAAAAAAATACGAATTTTCTTTCGTCCGCAATTAAGTACGTCGTACCCACAGATTCGGCTCGGTCTGCGTAGTGGAAACGGAGGGAATTATGACGGTCTTGGCCGAGAGTAGCACCAAAATCGCTCACAGCTCGTACGACGGAACGAACGATAATGTCCCGCGGTCGGACAGAAATGAAATTCCGATGATATAACCGTTCGAATTCACGGACAATCGGGGAGCGGTAAATCCTCGGGAAAATGACCGGCGCCACTTTTCCTCGGTGCGCGCCCTATACCCTCCTCCCCCCTTTTCCCCCACGTATCAGCAGGACTTTTCTGGCACAGGGGCGTCCCTTTCTCCCAGGAGGACACGTGCCCATAGAGAAACCGCAGTTTCTCCTTTGCCCTCACCTGACAAAAGGGCGCCTCTTGATTTTCCTTATCCCCCGCTCCTTGATTTTATCCTTGCTCTCCTCCTCGCGATGTACACACCCCGATGCACCCACGAAAAGGAGCACGTACGCGTGGATAATCGATGGAAAGCATCTGCCTGCAGGGGAAATGGGACCGCGAGGATTTAACCCAATTTGCCGAACGAATTGTTCCTGACCCTCCCCGATTGGCTCTCTAATCGCAGAGACGAGAGCCTCGGAAGGCCGCGTCACCGGCAGATCAAAGCGAATTTATGCTTTACAAATTGTATCGAGCCGATGCGTAAATACGGTGCGCCGGATGTAATATGGAAATATCGACAGTGCCCGGACAATGGCTCGGATTTAATACCAGCGGTATACGTCATAATAAGGGTACGACCAGAACCACTCGTTGTTGGTCCGCTTACGGAGAATCGTCGAATAAAGAGGATGAAATCGGCCCCCCCCTCCCTCCCCTTCCTTCCCCTTTCGCTTCGAATACATCCTCCTACGTTGCGAAACAGGCTAGCGAGGTGGGTCGGTTTTTTTTGTTTATTACCCTTTATACGGAAGTCGAGTTTTGAAATTGTGGTAACGACAATCCGTTGATTTCGAAATTAATTCGCATACGCGAGTCGCGGTGTGGTATTACTTTTTAATTAGTGTACCTTGCCAACGTGGAGCGCCCCGGCTATATTTATTCGGAGGGTGGTCATTTTTAAAAATTTAATAGCGCAGTTAGGTATCGGGGCGTTCGTATCTACTGAGTGAGATTGAGATATCTTACTTTTAGACACATGTTTCGCAGCCAACGATTGTAAAGGGTACTGTAGACCGTTTTTATCTATACAAATCATTTTATCGAAAACATCGGAACAGGATGCTTGCATTGTATATATATGTTAAAAATATCGTGCTGAAATAACTGAAAATAAATGCAAGGAGATTGTGATTCGTATACACGCCGGGTACACGGTCAGAAATATAGCAAAACGTTATAACAAAACAATTCGTCCGTTGTATCAAATGGTATTCTGTCGATGCACGATACTGTTGCAATTTTGCTAGTAAACCGCCTTTACGAGCTGTATTAATATCCGCATTTTTTCAGATTGGTCTCACCATAGAAACATGTATTGCATTTAGTCATGAGCGCTCGCTATATCCACATTTCAATTTTCGTGGTAATACGCGTATCCGTGAACCTTCCGTTTCGAGAAATATGAAAGACATTCGATATCTTCGACGTGACTACAGGGCCGACCCTTGGCATTATTATGCAAATAACTCTCCTTAATACCAGAAACAAAGCGAGCGTTGATTTTTACTTTCTCCGCCGTAAGTACGAAGCATACATTTTCCAATGCCGAGGCCGGATATCAAACGACTCTGAAAATCTCGGACAATTTCTGGAGCAACGATCATTCAGAAGACTTGGGTCGCTCGGGAATTCGAGGCACGGTCATGATTGTTCCCCCTGGTTCCGCTAATCGAATCGAATTGAATTTCCATCCTCCCCTCGCCCGCTGGAGTCCTGAGCTCCTGGAGATACCGCCCACGGGGAGTCAATAAAAATTAACGGTTGATTTGGAAAAATAGGGTTCGCCCTCGGTGTCCCTTCGATGAAAACCAAGGACATCCCGGTATATCCTGAATAACAAAGGATATCAGATTTTTCTAATAATCATACTTAACCTCCTCGAATTAAGCTTCGATAGAAAAAAACGTGAGCCTTTCGGCGGGAAGTCGTGATAAAACTGCGAAGGAGAAGGCGGTCGAGGAGATTTTTGGCAAACGTACACTTGATTATGCACGGCCGGAAAGGAATTTAAAAGTGGAAGAAGCACCTCGTAATCGCGGTTTCGACGTTTCCAGGACGAACGAGGATAAACACGGCGCGACCCGGAAAGCATCGTGCTTCTTCATGGCGGACATAATTGTAAATCAAATCGAATCGGAATTGTTAAACGCGATGGCATTACAATATTTATAAGCGAATTATATTTGTCAGATATCTCATGTCCCTTTAATTTATATTCCATTTTTCCCATAACTCTTAACGTCGTATAAGGGGCATTCAGCTCTCTGAAAGGGCGAGAATTTCTGCCCTTTTTTCAAGAATATAATCCGATTTACCCCTGAATGAAACGAACGTCAAAATCTAATTTTTACTTCGGCCTTTTAAGTAAAAATTGCGGTGGTCTCGTATGATTCCATGAAAAACGGAAATGTTACTCCATCCGCTTTCGAGCATTTTTTTCTTTCACGACTACTTCCGGCACGATCGTGCATTGAAAGTCATATTGACATCCCCCGAAGATTTCTTCCCTTTCGTGCTAAAAGTAGCACGTAAAAAATTCCGCTCCCCATCGACGATCCGGTCATATAACAAGTTCAGCCAAGTCCTGAATTTTCCAAAGAAATAGTTTGACACCACCCAGATAGATCTGTGCTACTTGGCACGCTACCGAAGGGGTTAAGGCTATCGAAATCATGATAGAAGGAAAAGGGAGAGAACAGCGATCGCTTTACTGCTGGATGTGGGACTGCATGCAGGTCACGTCTGACCATAATCGGGGCACTTCCACTATCTTCCCGAAACACGAAACAAGGGATATAGAGCAGAACGGAAGGACGCCGGAAGACATTCGACGCGGGCCCTCAAAAGAGTCGTGCACATCTCAGCGGCCAAAAATCAAACGTCCTAGGGACGAGCCGCCCTTCCGAAGTAGCTGCGCTCGCGCTTCCGAAAAATACATCAGATTCGCCAACCCCAAACGTCTATCTACCCCATCGATCAATCGCTCAGGGCCTTCGTGAAACATTCGAGAACAATTAGAAAGCACGTTATCCTACCCCACACGGCTATGTCACGATACGGTACAATTACGAGCCAGCCAGACTACGGAGAGGTAGTATCGCACATCCGCGGTACGGAGGGGCGGAAAAAGAGGGTCGTTTGCGATTGTGAGATGGCTCAAGAGCCTGACCGATCGCCGGATGTATTTTGGTCGCCCGAAATCTCCCACGTCCCCACCGCGCATTCCCCCCCCCCCCCCCCAACGCTGAAGGGAAGCCGGTCAAGGAGCCCAGGGGGGGAGGGGGAGGGAAACAATGGTGACTTCCCCCAAATTCGCATACAGATTTTCCCGAGAGTCGATTCCAGAGGCTCGCCGGTCGCGCGGCCGGCATCGCCGCGGGATCGAACGGAAGCGCCAGGGACGAGTGCGTGGCAGGAGGGAAAGTCCGGAGCGTTGTCCGGCGGAGAAAGAGGGACACGAGGAGCTGTGCACGCGGAGGAATTTTCGGGCAGCAGTCGGCCTCGTTATGCTGGAAAATCTGAAATCGATTGGAGAACCCGGCCCGTGTCGGAGCGTCTGCGCGACGCAGACGTCGACGCAGACGCCGAGGTTGCTGGCCAGGTCGATAGCGAGCCCTGGTTAAACTCTACGAACGAACTTCGTCGATGGGCCGCGAGGAAAAGAGGCGGCGGTGCGGGAGGAGGAAAGAGACGGAGGGAGGGCAGAAGAGGCGAACCAGGCCTCTCTCTCTCTCTCTCTCTCTCTCTCTCTCTCTCACTCTCTCTGCCCCCGGAGGACAGCCACCATTGCGTCGACGAATTAATTACGGCCGATCCTTAGGCCCCGCTTAATGGCGCCTTCTACCTTGGTAACCGGCTCGTTTAGTGTCCGGTTATCGTACGACCGGTTTATCGGCGGTCGGCTTGGGAATCGAGAAGGGAGGATCGATCTCCGGCTGTTTCGACCGCGTACAGGATGTGTCGTCGTAAATCATCGGGATTTAACATTTAAATCCGTACAAGCGCCGCGAACGGGATGGCGAAGATTCTGGAGTGTATTCCTGGGCTGGTCTGCCTAGCTGAAGGAGGACACGCGAGGGCAAAGAATTGCTTGTAATAAAGATAGGCGTATTGACTTTTTATTTTAGAGAGTTGGAAAACTCCTGGGAGCTTTAATGGGAGTACAGCTTGTAGTTTGGTATACGCAGTTATTTCCTTCCTTGGATGAGGAAAAAGTCGTGTTGCTATAGCAGATTATAATTAGTTTCGCGCCACTTAGGAAGGTTATACGTTACGAAGGTAAAGGGCTGATGAGGTGCTCTTAGATGCACAACGTTCTAGCTGCGTTCCAATATTTTCAAAATTACGTTCGCGATTGTCGGGGACCTCTTTTTCCATCGGTCTTTAGCCGTATAGTATGCATGTAAATTTTGCGACACTGTTTGGGAAGCACCTTGCATATTTGTTACGTAAATTCGGTTATGGCTGCATTTTACGGCGTTATACAGGATGCCTCTTCCGATGTTTGTCGCAACGCTTAGATTGGAATACCCTGGGGAGCGTTACATCCTGGATATACGACGCCTTCTACAAAATCATGATATTCCCCTTTTTTTCCTTTTTCAATCTAGAAACCAGAATAATACGACTACTCGTATTATGAATCATTCTGTTCGCATAACCGACGTTCATAACCTCATAATTAAAGGCATTAGAATTAAAGTCGACCTCAAAACGTATTTCAAGCCACGCAGGAGAGATTCTCGCGTAATTCTGAAATATTAATTTAAACGACGTGATAAATTTACCATTCGAGAACATTAAAAATTATACTCGAAAGAATGAGGTGGCTATTCCTACTGCTTACATTGCGTGCATCATACGCTGTTTAGCTACGAACTTACGTTACCTCGTTTGAAATCTCGTGACACAGAATGCTGTCCTTGCATGAAATTTTATACGGTTACCTTTTTCATCGTACACCTTCTGCTATCACCATCCTGAGTCTTCAATATTCTTATATACACTCTCAATGGTTTGCTATCTTTAACGTTTTATTAAACGCAGCTACTTTTTGACATAAAAAACGATATAATAGATACTGGTAATGACCTTCTATTATTAATATAAAAACTTAAATTAATACGAATTATAAAAAACGATATAATAAATACTGATAATGACCTTCTATTATTTCTGGAAAGTTTTTGTATCGATCATTGATAAATAATTTGTAATTATCGTTCATAGTGAACAATTTCACGAATATAAACAGACGTAAACTCGTGTTTTTCGCTAATAATACATTCGTTAAAGCATTAAATGTTCAAAGAGGAAGTTATTTGGAGCACTACGAATTTTTGGGACGATAATTGTTATAAAATGTAAAAAAAAGGGAACCGGCTAAATTACGAGCGTACCTCAAAGGCCAATAAAGAGCAAACCGGATAGGAATTTAAAGATACTTCCTGATATCGATATTCCAATAAATGTGTCAGTCGTTCGGTTAAAAGTAGGGTCGTAATGGAAGACAAATTGATCCCAGGAAGAAAGCAATGTTGCATTTCAGGTCAATTTTTTGACCTTTAAAATGAAAGCTTCCCAAAGGATATTTTCACGTGGAAAATCGAATCCAGACTTTGGATTTATCTCCGGAAGCGTTGATTTACCCATTATTGAAACAGGCATCGATTTAAGTAAAGTATGCATCGAGTAACCGATGAGAACCAGATTCCTGATGATATCTTTGACTCTTGCGAATCGCGGTGGAAAATGGATGAGAACCGAAAAGCAATGGAGAGCTGAAACAATAAAACGCCTTTCACGTCGATATTCCAATAAAAGCAATGATAGTATTCGTTCGATTAAACGAGGTGTCATGCAAAAAATGAAATTGGTTACAGAGAAGAACAAAACCGAACTTCTAACCCACTCATCGAAGCCCCTCGACCGGACGATTACACGACGAATCCGTTAAATGGACAAATTTTCCGCGTTGAGCCACCAACGTACATCAGCTACCGGAAACCAGAAAGGAAACGAAAAATACGAGCTCGGTGAAGCGAATACCACTAAAAAACCGAGATCTCTAAAAACACGAGCTTCGATAAAAAAAAAACCCCTTAATTGCCATTATATACTCACAGCGTATACGCTTACTAATACAGTTACAAGGTATGCTAAAGGTCTAACACAAAAATCACAGTCGCTGTGTACAATATACGTGCGCGAATGAAATTAGTTAGAAAATGACAATCGAGAGCATCTTCATCGATCGATGCAACCCAAATGTCTACGACCTCCACCTTCCCAAATGTCTACGCTTGTTCTAGGATTGGCAAGACAAGGAGAAAGGGAGATCGAGAGGAAGAAGGCAGTGCGGTGGGTCTGGGCGAAAGATCGCGCGAGGATTTTTCGAATGACCACTAGAATCGCTGTGCGAGTCGAAGTTCGAGCGCCGATCCTCTTGAGCTCCCGGGGACAAAATCGATGTCGACGTCGAATCCGAGCCATGCGTCTCGATGACGAGCAGAGTCAAGTAAAGTGGGATATAAGAAGAATCGGGATGGGGTCTGGCTCAAGTGGCGCTCTCGGGCCACCGTCTTAGGAGATTTCGAAGCCCGTGAAACCCGTGCTCGATAACACTATAAATCCCACGGACCACGAGCGATGCTCTCTCCGCGCTGTAGGACTTTAAGCCACGATCGATCGAGCCCAGTGACAAACATCGCCGAATGAATTCGTGGCGCGAAAGGAATACGCCTTGCGCGGCCTTACACACCTTGCGATTGCTAAATTACTATATTTCGCGTTGCGTCGATTAATCTTGCAAGAAGTAAACGCAGTTGAGCGCTGGATGACGAAGAGCGTGTGCTATTTGTTCTTTTTTCACTCACTTTTGGTACCGACCACTAAGGTCGGCTTCGGACCTACTGTTTAAGGTCGGTTCCAAACCATATGAAATATAGTATACGTGTCACATGGAAAAACCAGAGGTGATGGGCGGCATTCGAACCCAGGTTTCCCGCGTGGAAGTCCGAGCGTCTATCCACTACACCCTCGTAGTTGTTACGTATGCTATTTGCGGATTATCTACAGGCAGGTTTGCATTAACGTCTCCTCGGAGCCCGACTTAGTAGCTATCGTGATCTTCGCAAACTTGCCGCGTTATGTATCGTCTTTCAAGTATATAACGGTTATTAAGAGTTTTTTCTATTAATACTATGGATTTTCTATGATATTACTCAACGTGACGGTTTTATCTGCATTTTATCTGTGAGCGAAACCGTCCAAGTCTCCGATGTTCGCTAATTTATTGGCGTGCCCTATCGTCCGCGAGATTTATGCGTTATCGACGTTATGTTTTGTCCTAGAAGCGACAAGATTCATAGAAACGGCATCGATTATAAGCTTGGTAGGCGGGCAAGGAAGGAAGCGGAAATGGTCCCCATTTGCACATGCCCCGATTCAGCCACGACGTGCTTACTGCAAATTAATCCCAGGTTTTAATAAGACCAATGAATATTACAAAGCATTAAATGGATTAAGAACGTTTCAGTTTCATATGCGGATTTCACGAAAAACTCTCTGCATCGTGCCGGACGCCCGAGTAATTCCGTATTAAACGCGTTGCCTTCAGCAATTCAAGCAGTTCAAGATAATTCCTAAATGCTATCGGATAAATGCTCAAGACGCGAATTGTACCTCGTAGCATCTTAGCAACTTGTACACGAGTATTATCTGCTCATATTACCGCACAGTATTCTTGTTATACACCAGTAATATCCTTATTACCCGTGTAACACGAGAGCAGGTTTATCCTCGGTATCGCCGGGCTAATAATACGTACATCGAATATTCATGAATCGAATTGCTTTTAAGCTCCGTTTATTTTAAAAATCAATAAACGCACCGCGCTGTTATTTTGTCGCTAAAAGCGGGCCGTTGTTTAGAGATTTGCGACGCAAATAGTTCTTGAGTGGTCGACGAACTGATGCTATTCAAACTGCGCGATATACTCGATTGTCCCGACGCATATCGAAATACGTCATGGGAGGCGCGTATCTCGCACGTGTTTTTTGCACGCGTACGTTCCACGCTCGGGCGCTGGGCAATAAATATAGGACGAGTATTTCCGGGGAAAATCGCAATTTCGGGATAAAACGTAATTACCGAAGGAGGCGATACGTTAAGGACAGCATAGAACAATGGACGAGGTCTATATCGTCCAGGGAATGTGCGACTGTCGTAACATCTTTCCTGGCATCAAACGTTAAGCCGCGAAGTACACGTAAAGCCCTTGAAATATTAAGGCTTCGTTAATAGGTCTATTCCGAAATGGGGTCGCCGCCATTAAAGTCGAACTTCAAGAATTTTGCTTCCTCCCGGGACTTGCCAGCGACTAAAGTCACTCCTATTTCAAAGTCGACTTTTACTCGACAGCTGTCGAAGACGAGGCGATTTTCTCTCTCCTCGGAGAAACACATCGACCAAACCTCCTTTAGACACATCCAAAGCCGGCGGCGGAAGGCGCTTAGCTTGCCCGGCCGTTTTGTGCAAAGCTGTAAATACAATATTTCCCTTGGAGTCACGAATTTTCCGTGGCCACGGAAAGCGTCGGATCGTGCGGAATAGTAAGATTCCTCTCGATTCCCGGCTATTCGCGCAATTTGAAGATCATTTGGGTCGCCGGTATGGCCGTGCGATTCTTCGATAATGTAATTTTATCTCAGGCGGACGAGGATGGTGTAATTCGAAAGGATGTCCTCTCGGCCGTTGCCAAACGTCTTTGGACTCCTGTTCGGATAATATTCGCAAATTGCTAGTAGCGCAATTTCTCCCACCTGGCTACAGCGCCTCTTCGGCTTACGGCCGGTACTTCGGAGAATATACTGCGATTCTCGTTAAAACTTCCCCGAGAATCGAACCCCGGTGTACCGTGATATAATGAGACACACTTGGATCGTTCAAAAAATTTCTTGGAAACGAAAATGTGGGAAGGGGCTGCTCGAGTGGCAGCTTAATTAATCGCTCGTAATAGTTGAATTTGAATGCGAATATCTGCTCGCGCTACTGTGGCTTTCGAAGAATCTTCACTGCGCTCTTTCGATTATCGATGAGAACTTTATAATCCGATCGTCGTGACTGAATTTATTCTAACGCGAGTACATTATGCAAGGTTAACATTTAAGATATTGAATGTAATACAATTTGAATTTAAGTTATCGGTTTATTGGGATCATCGTTAATCTTACGTCACTTCCAAGATTATTCGTCGTCCTAGGTACGAAAATAGCCCCTTTTCTTAATTACGTGTAATCTGGGTCTCGTCGAGTTAAGAAGAATCTCAATAAGGGACTTAATTAGACGTGGATTGTGTAACAAATTATATTGATTTGAGAAACGGCCATATGGATGCGAATAATTTATTGACGTATCTGCGTCTCTTTCATTTTCCAGACGCTTTTTTTATTAGGATAAGCCAAGTCTGGAATAATCCATGCTAAAAATAAAGTTGTAAAACAAGACAAAATATATGCAGAATTATAAACCCAACATTCTGACAACCAGAAAATTATACCTCTACCATGCGCATATTTTAGATTAATGCATACATACGTAAAACTAATTTCACCCTTAACACTACTAGCCTAGCAACTAAAGATACATATATAACACTCTCCTCTTTAAAACCATATTTTTACAGTTAGCAGTTACAAAAAAAATAATTGTCCGATATCGAATTTGTAACAAATTCCGTACGTTGGGCAGGAGTGGCCCCCGACGGTATAAAAACAATGCCGGGGGCGTATAAAAGTTTGCAAGCAAACGCGTTATTCCAGACCGAATACGAAATAATTTCCCTGGAAAAAACATAACCGACGTCGATTTTGCAATATAGTCGGCCGTTTAAAAAACCAGCAGCCACGGGGCTCGTTCATGGGAAACTTACTCTCCGGAACAAATTTACTTTTCCTGAGAAATTTGCTCGCCGTACGGATCGCTTACGCGAGGAAATTTGCGTCGTGATGCGACTCAAGAATCCGCGGCTGCGTCCAACGTCCTCCTTTGTCGAAATGCATGGGCTAAATGAAGAAAACGCCCATTGTCTCCGCCCTCGGCTGACATACGACGCGGTAAAAAGAAATATCATTTTTTACGTAACTAATTCTTCAGGATTCTCCTCGATCAAGCTCATGCGTCGCTTCCATCGCAGTTTCCACGATATAGAAAAATAGGACGAATCTTTATAAGATATCCCATCCGTCGAGTATCCGATAAGATTGCAAATCTCTCCCCCCGAAGGTCGATGCTAATTTCGATGTCGATGTCGCCGGTAATGAAACAGAGAAACATTACAGCCCACCGGGTGTAACATCCTTTTTTTTTTTTAATATTCCACAAAAGGCCCGGTAAAAGAATACCTTGCCCTAAATTTTGATAGGCCCTCATACCGCCTAAAGCTTACACCAACACTTCGAAAAGGCTTAATAGAGACCCAATCAATAGGAACCGAATGGAACCGCATCACTGGCTGGGTATAATTATTTACAATACGCCATCAACGCCGTTGACGTGGATGACACAAGAACGACGGCTTATCATCCTCGTTCCTGCTTAGTCACGGCTTTCATACTCGCCATAATCGGAGAGGAAAAGTTAGAATCGTCGAAAATCACCCGTAATCACGGTGATCGTGATGAAATCTTAGCCAGAGAGAAAGAAGGTAGGAGATGTGGATGGAAAGACAGACAGACAGAGAGGAAGAGAGAGAGAGAGAGAGAGGCGAGAGGCGAGAGGGGACGAAACAAGACCACGGAGAGCAGCAAGAAAGAAAGGGGAGCTGGATGCACGGAGGTTGGGGTGGGAAAGGAAAGAAGACAATACCGCGGGAGAATCCGGTCGCAAAACGTTCTCCACACTTGCTCGCCCTCCTCCCCCTCCTCGTGGGTCCTCTTGGTGTGTTCGTGCGGTCTATCCGGCTTGTTTACGACGCGGGCATCGAAGCGAAGTTCGACCGGGGGGTGGAAACCCGATATAACTCCGGCCAGTTTCACCTCCGCCTCCTCCTCCTCCTCCTCCTCCTCCCCCTCCCAAACCCCTCCACAGGCCCCTTTCCCAAGGATGGCCTGGGACACACCACCACCGATACACCCGGCACCCTTGCCTATCTCACCCTTCCCTTACCTTTCCGTCAGCCTTTCCTCTCCTCCTCCTCCCGTTCCTCGAGCACCGTGAAAACTAACTTTCTTCTCTCCAGCATCCAGGGGCGAGCCGCCATTTCCCCGCACTCGCGATCTCGCGGACGAGACAGCTGCGACTAACGATTCTAATTTCCCTATTACCGCCGGAGGATAAATATATTCGAGAAATACGGGGAGCCCCGTTAATCGCGCGGCTCTTAAGCGCGTAGACGTCGATTGTTCGTGGATCGAGAAAGGCCAAGGCCTCGTCCTTTGGTGCTCACGAGGCCAGGATTTCTTTTGCCCGATATTATCTTACGGAGGCTTGAATATCGTGTATCGGACGATATACTTGCCTGGAGAGTAATATAGGGATAGGTTAATGTTTTTGTGGTACAAGGATGATATTCTATATACGGCGTATTGTCTGAGATATGTATTTAGGGATGAATCGATCGAAATGTATTGAGACAGAGAGACGAGGGGTGTTTGTTTATGACAAAGAGCGAGTGGTGAATGTTCGTTGGCGAGGCGGTGGTAATCAGTGACGGGATGAAAGTTCCTGGTCGGTTGTACGCGTTGAAACAAACCCAGGCCGAGCCGGAGAAAGCACTGCAAATCTCTCGTGACACAATCGGCCCTATCTCGACGCTCTGTAAGACCTTTCATTGGGAAGTATATTTTTGAGATGCCCGTGGATCTTCGTTCTGTCGTGCGAAGCATTTTCGCTCTCGCGTGGATACACTTTCTGCTCCTACGACGGACAACTTTGCCCCTTCGCGATTTCGACAGGCCATCCGTTATTCGGGATGGTCGAAAATAATGCTACCAAGAATTCATTGCATCGATGATATCGCCAAGTTATTGATCGCTATATTTCCTGCTCTTAAAGCAGGCGCTCCTCGCCCCCCGATACGGGAGCACCGACTTTCGGACTGTGCTTTTCGTTTTTGACCAAGGTTCCCTCTCGACTGCCATTCGAGATCGGTATTCCTGAAAACCGAGAGATCCAGGGATTAATACGATTAAAAGTCGATATCTTGGACGTCACGTTTCTACGTGAACGGACGCGGCCGTGTTCGTGCGGTCCATGGAAACTAAGTTTCTTCCTACCCGGTACACGGGAACTGGCTCGCTATCCGTATGTACCTGCGATCTAGTGAACACTGCCCGACCGGCTAACGAATTTAGTTTAGTTATAATGTTGCTATATATAAACTACGTCCGTCTGGGCAGCCAAGCCAGATATTCTGACTAAATAAAGTTACAAGTTCCGTGCATACGACAAATGTAAAATCAATGTTTGAACGACACGCTCAGGATATGTTTCTGTTATTTCAGCTATTGGGTTATTACCGGCCTCGTCGATAGTTATCGTACACACGGTTTCATTCGCACGCTTCAAAAATCCTATCGACGTATTCGGTGTTATTGACGTCAACGCACCTGACGCAATATGGACGATGCACGTGCGTTCCTGATAAGTACGCGAATGTTCGAAGACACTGGCATTCGCTTCCTGAAAGTGTCTCTTGCAACCATAATCTTACTTAACAGAGCAATCCATATTCGGGCATAGCAATGCACCACCTTGTATACACTGTGCGCGGTAGGTCTAATTAAATGATCAAACTCCAAAGTTTAGTCGGTAATTGAATCCGTCCGCTGTGTGGTTAATCTTATTTTTAATTATTCCAATATCGTATTCAGAGTAACAGGTCATAACCATTACTCTCGCGATTATGAAACTCGCTAAAACTTTGCACACAACGATGTTCCGCATATTTTCAAACTCGTCGCTCAAAGGGTCGGGCAATTCAGCCGGCCATCGTGAAAGTTACTTTTCCCCGGGGCGCTTAACAGTTTTATACCGCACCCTGTCGCGAAAAATTTGTTTTCCATGATTCATCCCTCTGCAATAACATAACTTACACAACTTCCACCAGCCCTGCAAGCCTTGAAAACTGCAACCGATTCGTCGCTACCCATATGTACAGTGAGACTGATTTATTCTTCTATTCGTATATTTAACACGTATATCGTACAGGCACGTATATATCATGCTGCTAATGCTGGATACCTCAAGACATATTTAGTTTTTGCACATGGAAACCAGTGTGCACTCCGAGCATCTACGCGATCTGGATATTGGACGCACGTGAACTGAATTTTTTATCGAGAAATTATTGCACTAGATGCGAATCGGCTTGCGTCGGCCTTCCAGGCTTTAGGCAGTCGGAAAAACGAACGGGTCTGTTAGGTTTATCGTATCGGCATCGGGGACCCCGTTAGTCTGCTTAATTGCTCTGTAAAGATCCCCGCGAATGGGCTAAATTAGCCGGGATAATCATCAGTTGTGAGATTACCTGCTAAAAAATTAATTTCGAAGAAACTCGACGTGGTCTCACGCACCCGACAAAGTGCCGATTTTACCCCGACACTATTAAAAGGCTTAACTGAAAAATTCAAAAGCGACGGAAATTACATTTTGATATACCCAATAGAAGTAAATCTAAGGTATACATTCTTGAATATTTTAGGTTTTTCTCACATGCCATCTATTCGGATATCTTGTTCGTCGACCGAATAGCACTCGAAGCAACATCAAGAAATGATAGGTAGGTATGTAGCTTGAAGTGATTTTTGAGCATATAATTTCATTAGATTTCCTTGTAAAGAAATATTTGAATTGCAATCTTCGTATATCAGGAAAGAATATTAGTGGACTACCAGGAACTAAGCTGAACATAAGTCTCAACGAAATATGTCAGACTTCTGCAGTACTATTGGCTTTCAGCTCGAAACTTCTTTCGATGCAAAATGTATGTGTACGAATACTAGAAAATCTTCCTATACATAGCTTTATCGAACCGTCTCATATCCGGTTATATCTAAGATTGTCCAACGAAAGTAAGCTTGGCGCAGAGGTCTGAAAAGTTAACGGAACTGATCAGAAAGCAAATATGTGGAGTAGATGGATTTAAGAGCCGCGGAAAGATTCGTGAATTGTATGGAAATAGCCTACGAACAATCGCAAAAGAAATAGCCAATAGACTACGCTTAAACTTGCGCAAAAAAAAAATCCAAGCTACGCAAAACCCAGTTTTAGATATCCACTTTCAGTGCGGAAGTTCAACTTTATCCATTACGGGAATTAATTATATCGGCAAGCACAGCCATTTTACAGGAAGCATAATTAAGTGAAGTATAAAGTAAACCAACGTTAACCGACGCCTTACTGTGCTTAAAGAGGAAAATGAAAATTAATCATAAGCCAAAGGTAAATGCGCTATTTCGAGTTTTTACGCCTGAGAAGCAAAAATTGTATTGTACGACAAAGCAATTTCTCATCCTCGCTTTAGCACAATGTTCCTCCATCGCTTCTACGTAATAACAATATAACATTCCATCTTCGTCCATGAGAGATGTCATAGGTGCACGTATTACAACGTGGATTCGAAAAAGTTTACGAAAGAGTTATTCACATATCATTTGTTCGAACGTATGCCCGCGGTCTAATAAACTAGGAAAACGGACTTATCGGGAAAAATATTGCGAATGAAAATGGAACCGCGGGAAGACAAATCAGTAGTGATATTCCTCGCACGAATTGGACTCGGGGAGGCCGACTCGCCGCCAGGAAAAACATCCATTTGTAGCACACCGATGTGCAACGCCGAAAAATATCGATCCCTGAATCCGAACCACTGCAATCTGTCAGGTATTTGCCGGGAAAGATCAGCGTGGAAAAATCCGGAGGACACGAGAGAATTTGCTCGATCCCTATCGAAGCCGCTGCACGTACGTTCTAACGGGCATAAGCCGCATTAGAGAATCTCACAGTAAAATAGATTTACAATCTAACAATGCGGAACAATATATCTGCACTATATCTACGCGCGAACGCGTATCATTCGTACGAAGACCCACGTATCCCCCAGATTCGCATATGGTCCAACCATAATCAGCTGCCTCGTTGAACGTAAAATCAGTTAACCACATCCTTGCCAATTTCAATATCCGAATAGAACGCTCAACGAAATAGAATACAGCCAAGGATCACGAAGTCTCCGCCCTTAATTTCAAGGAGCCAATCTCTCGGAGCAGTCGTATATCCCACATCCTCCTCGAAAGAAATCCTTCTTACTCCTGACCCTTAACTGCACAATGATCCACTAAAGCTCGCCTCTGGGGTGTCTCAAAAGTGAGTAATGCCACGGCGGTCTGGTAATTTATTACACCGAGCAATTACTCCTAAGAAGCACCCGCGCGAAAAGTTCAGCTCCGAAAGGCGCCCACCACTAAAAGCGGATCCCCCGAGCGGCGCGACGCACGAGGAGAACTCATCCTCGACAGCGGTGTCGAAGGCGTAAATCCGACCGCGATCGTCCGGAAAGGAAAAAACGAAGTGGTGCGAAACGAAGAGCGCGTCTTGCCGACTGAAATCAGTGCGAGAAAGTTCTCCAAGGGAATCGGTTATGGCTGCCCTCACGGAGGTGATACGTGCCGGCACGTAGACTCGCCGAGGAGCCGAGCAACGTGTCCGAGGCACGATAAATATCGTCCTGGAGGACGTCGAGCGTCCGGACGGCGTAGCCGCACATCTGGCGCTGTCGCCATGAATATAACCCCGCACCTACTTCCACCCCCCTCCCCCTCCAGCCCTCCTCCCACGCCCACCCTGGCGAACTCCCTTCCGTCCATGCACCCGTGCGAGGAAGTTTCATCCTGTTTTGCGCGAGGTCCGAGGGTGAGTAGTTCGCCCAGGAGGGCGACCACGTTGGTGCGTTCACCTACAACATCCCCGTCGGCCTTGTCGGGGCGACCTGGCGGGGGGGGGGGGCTGGGGGGCGGGGTGTGATCGTTAGACCCGGCACGGGAATCCACGAAGCCCTGCCAAGTCCCTCGACTGCGGGGGTGGGCCAAAAGCGGGGTGAGGAGGGGGGGAGGGGCGAAAGGTTAGAGGGTTGAAGGAAGAAGGAGAAGTGCCCGGATAACAGACGCTGCATTTCGGAATCAATTTACCCGCGCCCCGATGGGACCTACCAGTATCCGCCGATACTTTTGTTCGATTGCGCGCACTCCCGACGCTCTTATTGCACCGCTCCCGGCTGAGGAGGATATTTTTCTTCTACCCCGAACGGGTCGACGGGATGTAGAATAGGATAAAGTCTAGGGATCGCGGCCCCTCGCGAGGTTATCATTACGGTCGCCGCACGCTCGGTCGAGGGCAAACTTCGAAGAAATGCTGTTGTGAGGGATGAGGAAGTTGATGGACACTGAGATTAGGCTGGACTTGTTTTTGGAATTAATTCGATTATCCTTTAGCGAAAATCGTCCGTCGGCCGAGGAAGCGCTTTATCGTGCAAGCGACTCTCACGGGTAGGAAAGTACGCGCGAGTCGAAGGGGACGGATTTCGCGCTCGGAAGGAATATTCGAATTTATTGTTATACGAAGCGAGGACGAAGGAGGTACGAGGGGTGGATATTATCCGGGAGAGCACGTGGACGCTGAGTCGAAAGAAACGTTTTGATCCCGCTCGTTTCAAGAAATACGCCGGCATTTAGCTTCGGTTATTGCACCGTGCGCCGGGTCCTTTTACCTTTACCTTCAAATCGCTGCTCTCGGCTTACAGAGCGCGGCCTCTATAACTGTTTGACCGGCATTTTCTCCTAGCATATCAGGGCGCATTACGTGCCTCTCGAAAGCCCAATATCAAAGCCCCGGGCGTATAATATCCGCTCTACGCTCCGCGGCGATGCACGAAAACTCCTCGGGAGCACGGTCGAGTGTACGCTTATACAGGCGTGCCTTAGCGCTCGAGGTCGCGCCAAACGATCGACGGGGCAGGGACAGCGATTCGATTTTCATAAGACCGATTCGCGCTCGATTTCCTGGGGCACAATAAAACTTGTCGATAACCGCCCTGAACTCTCCCGACTGATATTTATAGCGCGGCCCTCTTGGAAAGTCCTCGGAGTTCCACCCAGCCCCATTTATTAATTTCCACAGATGGCTCCGTGTCTACGCCTCTTCCTCTTTCTCTTCCCCCTCCCCCTTCCTCCATCTCCGTCTCTCTCGCTCTTTCCTCCTCTTCGCGGACTCTCGTCCTTTTTCGTTCCTACCTTCCTTTTTCTATCCCCGAGCTACTCCGAGAGTTACCGAGACTCACGCGTATAAACGTCGGTTCCCCGGCACTCATCGTCATCTCCTCATTCTCGGGCTCCAAACTCGATGCCGACTACGGTGAGTCGTCCAAGCATGAAGCCAAGCTGCACGAGGAGTTAACCAGACCAGTGTCATCGTTCATTCCGCGTCTGTCCCGTGGCATTTCGCGAGACGGCGAGGGACTCGCGAGAGCGCACGTCATTTTTCCCCCACAATCATCCTCCCCGTTGTCTCCCTTAGAATAAGCGAGCACGGCCTGGCTGTGAAGAGTCGTTCGGGCATAGGCAGTCTCGGCTGCTGATAGAGCCAACCAAACCGTCATCCTCCTTTCCCCTCCTCGTCATCCTCCAAGTCACTAATTCGCGCCCACTCGAGCCAACGGTGCGTGCAAAAGTTATTTTCACGGCATACATCCTCGCCCCGCTGATCCTCGCTCCTCTGCGACGGCGTTCGTCGCTTGGACGGACAGACGACGGGCGGTCTGCTCGAAGAAACTCGCGCTACTCCGCCCCGCGTCCCACCTCTTCCCTTCTCCGTGCTCGCGCTACAGCGAAACTCGCGCGCATTTCGCAGCGCGTCTCGCGATCGAGCGATGCGGATCGATCGAAAATCGCGCCTCCCAGCGGCTGGGCTGCAGCAAAAAGGAACATTCGCCAGTCAGTACGACGAGGTCATCGCACGAGTGTGCGTGTACGGCCGCTGAACGATTATTGAATTATCACGAATGTCGAGTTAACCGTGGACTCCGCGTCGACTTGAACCTAACCCATGCATATATCCTGGAGTGTATTAGGTGTACAACTTTCCTTCCACCATGTTCCTATAGACTTTAGCGGTACGTACCCTTTTTTCCAATGGAAGCTTCAAACGCTGACCGCAAAGCGCAAGAAAGTAGTATCGAACGATGGACAATACTTCTAATAATAAACGTACAACGTATACAATAAAGCCTCGAATTCCGGAAAGAAAAGACCGTCGAAAGCGAAGTTGTACAACTAATAGACCCATCGAATTTACGTAAGAACGAGGCCTTCCCTCCCAACGGACGTCGTCGCACTCATCGTCCTCGTCCTCGTCCTCGTCGTCGCTTCTTTTCCCCGCGCTAAGCCACGGCAGGGGCCACGTCCAGGCAGGCAGCCAGCCGGCAGTCAAGCCAACCAGACCGGCATCATCCCCCTTTTACCGGGTTAAAGTAGGGGGATGACGGACCCCGGTGAAGCCACAAACTAATTACGACCCGGGGCGCCGTCGAGAGTAGAGGCGCCGGTGGCTGGCTAGGGATTGCACGGGACGCGAGCAGAGAGGATGAGGTTGGAGTAGCGGGAGGGAACCCGGGGCAATGACGAGGAGGAGGAGGAGGAGGAGGAGGACTCGCTCCCTGGCATCGTCTAACTGCTCGTACGCGCCCATACCGCCCCGCGTAGGTACATCGTACGCCGGCCTGACTGTACTTAAGTGGCCGTGTACCGACGCCTTCCACGTCGCGGTTTCTTCGGTATACGGCGCGTGTGGTCGGATAAGCACGAGCACCCACCCCAGGGCCCGCAGCCGCGGGCAAAGAAATTTAAACTACTGGAAATTTAGAAGGGATTTGCTGGAAAATACGGCGGGAACATTCGTTTGCCGCGGGAGCGTACGCGGGTGTTCCTGCCGCGGCCAGACGTGAATGCGTTCTTGAGAGAGGAGTGGGGGGGGGGGCTGGGTGGGAGTGGGAGAGGGAGGGGGCTGAAGCGCGTACGGCGAAGCGTCTTCGGTGGATTACGATGGGAATTTCGCTGTGTTCCTTTCTAGCGCGATGCCAGATCTACCTCGAAATCACGGGTTTGGGTAGAGGATTCTGTTTCGAGCTACGTCGCGCATCGCGGCTGAAAGAGGTGTTTCAGCACCATTACGGCATTCCGGGATGGTTGTTAATTCTGCGGGATATACGCTTTACTGGATAGCGTAACGAAAGAAATGTTTACGTTAGATTTGACATTGAATATAATAATGATTATAAGGAATATAGAGAAAGAGGGAGAAAGATTATAATGAATATAGAAAAAGAAGGAGAAAGAGAGTTGGCAAAAAACGACGAGATATATGCGCACATAGATATTCCTCGCGTAGCTTTGTCGATAGATTTAGAACCGCGCTTCGATCGAATCGAGCTTCATCGTACAAGGACGTCACACGGCGCGGACGGTATTACGAGTATAAAACATATCCTCGTGTTTTGTTGCGAAAGACCGCAGAGAATTTGTTTATTTCCCCGCGCTGCCTGCCCGGCGGGATGCGGGATGGAAATATCGAAAATCCCTTCCTGCCGGCAGAAATATCGGCGGGCGTCGAATACACGATGCTGAGCTCAAACCCAGCAGCCCGCTTCCGTGCTAAACGCATCGTTACCGCGGCACTTACTCTCCTCCCGAAAAACGGCGGCCGTTGGAGCACCGGCGTTTCCCGGATAGCCTAAACCATAGTCCTTGGCGCGCAAATAGGCAGATACCAAAATGCCTTCATCGCGGTGGCGATATCTGGCTCCCGTGGTGTGCGCCAGCGCAATTAAATCCTGGAGCGCCTAATTGGCCGCCTCGTCGGGGCTGAGCTTAATTGAACTGTATGGACCTAACGATGTAATTGCCACGGCGATTTAGAATACGCAAACTGGAACGTGCGCGGGCGTTCGAGCGGCGTATTGGATCTGCGAAAAAAGGAGGAAAAAGGGTGGAAAGAAAATTGGGGAGGGGAAAGGGGAAAGGAAGCCAAGGTAGTGGGAAGACGCGTCGAAGGTACAAAGGTTAAAGCTGCGGTACCGTCCTCTCGATTATGCAAGATGCTACCGTGCCGTAAACCAAAGTGGAGCGACGGACGTTCCGCCGGGGATGACGTACTTGATCGATTATGCAAATTCGGGCCCGGCGGAGAGCCCCACGGGGCTTTCGAGTGTCTGTCTTCTCGGTCACGCACTCGAACGGTCTGTTTCGTGCTCGAAATACCCCCCCTTGATAGCGGCCGAGTCTGCACGCCTCTCGTGCCTTTTTACAATGCGTTCATTACGCGCGATAAATTCGTACAAACGATCGGCCGTCACGAGAGGGCGTTAATGGTAGGTAACTGCCGTATTGTAAATAATAACCGCGGCATGACAGCGAATGCCTCGTACGTTAATCGCGGCGAGAGAGGATCGTATCGTGGATTGGATGTCGCAATTAGAAACGTACACAGGATGCAAATGAACCGAAAAGTAATCCGTTGGAATGGAGCGAGCGACGCGTGGATCAAAGTCGGGGATATTTACGGCGGCCTGGCTGTGTTATCGAATGTTATTAATAATTGCCGATTGTACGTGTAGAGCGCGCCGCTTTTGCGAGCGTCCTTTTACGCGATGCTCATCGGCCAAGTGACGTCGTTTGAAATACGGTTAATTAGGCGGCGAAACGCGGAAACTCGAACGCCCTGCTCGAGCCGTTGCAAGAAGTACTCTGACATAGAAAACGAAAGCTTGGACCTGCGCGTGGAAAATCCAAGTTGGAATCCCATCCACTAACTCGGGATTTTTCCATGCGATGTCTGTACCGAAGATCTTGTAGTTTGGAGGTCCTTTTGATTCCTTCGAAACCGCGGGTTTAGCCTTAATAAGTTTTTCTCTGAAACATAGCTTCCATTTGTTGTTGTACACTCGGACTATATAAGTTGTTCCAGTAAGATCAATATAATATAAAGTTAAAAATGATACACCCCGCAACAATTTCGTACTCCTTATCCAGGTAACGTATACGTGAGTAAATATCGATCTAGTTTCATTATCGATCACAGCAGAACCTCTAGACGAATCACTACCTAAAATACCAAACCACCTATATAAAATCAAAATCGCAGTAATCCATATTCTTCGAACAGTCCTTCTAAGCCCACATCCCTATATTAAAGTTGCCAAAAACAAACTTCGCCGATTTCAAGTACACGTTACATATCGCTATGAACAAAAAAAAGAGAAAGGTACGGGCGATAAAGTTATCGTGCCCAGAAATTTGCGCGAGGATCAAGCGGCTCCGGCAGGAGAATAATGCGAAACGAGAGAGAGAGAGAGAACCAGAGAGAGAGAGAGAGAGAGAGAGAGAGAGAGAGAGAGAGAGAGAGAGAGAGAGAGAGAGAGAGAGTGAGTGAAAGGACGAAGCGGTGGTTGGATAGAGGGTGGAAGAAAAATGGGTTTCAGGAGATCGAGAGGTCACGTGCCAGGCTGTCAGGGGTAAATGCAGCCCGGGTGGAACCTTGTCAAGGGATTATCGATACACTTTTGCAATAAGTGTGTTAGCCGTCCGGGCCGATGGACAGGCCGTAATCGGCCGAAGATGAACTCTTCCCGGTGCCACCTTTTCATCCTCCCGTATACCGGCACGATGTATCGCCCTGCCGCTCGTCGGACTTCCCAGGGCCGTCGTTTTACCCAAACTTCCTTTGTCGGGCCGGATTTACGGCTGGCGCGTAACGGGAGATCGTGCGGCATAAGGGCACGCGCCTCCGCCATTACGGCGTATTTTCATTACGCGCCACGATTTATTAACGATGGACTGTAAAGCGTATCTATTCACGATGAGGATGGATGGGGTCGATAAGTTCACTGTGGGAAATAAATGGTAACGGTAAGTTGGGTGGGACCGCATTCCTGGTCGTCCACGCTTTTCGGTTAAGACGTCCTCGCTCCGATTTGTCCACTTTAAAAGAGAGAAAGTGTGTGTGTGAGAGAGAGAGAGATTTTTAGACGATTTTAAGCTGAAAATATCCAATGGTTGGAATGAGAATTTATGAAACCTCGTTATGCGTTAATGCATAGGTTCTGATTTTAAATGTAGGTTTTCTAATTTTTTATCGGACAATAGGACGGGTATATTCGATCTGCTTTCTTCCCCAAATATATAGTAACCTGTTCTCGGTGGAAAGGGACTCGAGTTGGTAGCCGAGATAAGAGCTGATACTTTTTCGAGCTTCCAATATCGGTCGAGATATGAGCCACGCGAAATTTCAAAAGAAAGTGCAAAATTGCACGTGGGTGAGTGAAACTACGCGTAATATCGAAGCAATGTCACCTGCCATAAAGACATCATTATCTTTCGCTTTCACGTCAGAAATACGAGTTCCTGAGAAAGAATCTGCCATTCAGCTTCGACAGCATTCTACCGCGGCGTATAGAGATACGCGGTATTGCGTCAATGCGGAGTTGTACGGGAACGCCTCAATACCAGGCGAGACATTGTTGTTTCTCTTAAATTTCAATCTGACTCGCAAATAAAGGGTGAGGTGGGTAAAAATAATTGCTTAGGAATGTTATGACAAAGCGTCCATAGTGTGTCTGACTTCAACGAGTTGGCACGTAAGAGTCTTTATCTTATACAGCACATATCTTCGTGTAAAAAAAATATGCACACCACAGGAATAAATTATATACGAGTCAATGTCATAAGTCTGAATTCCATGGGGTTAAAAAGTTACCCAAGTTAGCATGGGGAACAGAAAAATCAATTGTCATAAATCAATAATTTTAGGGAATTCCTTGCAAAGCTTGGAAGCTTCTTTGCATCGTAGGAAAACTACGGACCACGAGTGTTACGGAATAAATTTCTAAACGGGTATACTTCAAATCTTAAAATTTTGTAGCGACCCGTTTCAGATTTACGTCTTGTCGGACGAACCTTACTTTTTTGTCGAGCACGAAAACGATTAGGAACGTACGCGCCTCTGTACATATCAAACATATTCTTCCCCCGAAACTTGGGACCCGCCTATACAATCGACCCCCTTTTTTTTTTGCATCAACGTTCAAAATGGAAAAGTGAAAATAAATTCATCTCTCGCTCGTTCGACCAACCGTGTCCGATATATTCGTCGCGAAGAACACGATTAGCCACATTAACATCATCGCTACCAATTTCATAAATAAAGCAGCGACTTTCGTACAAATTTCTCAAAAATCAATGTCCTTGTACCGGCCGCTAAGCTCATTTGACCCAGGATAAAATAGTCTGTCTAAAAATAAATCAAGGTACTAAAATAAGCTGCTATATACCTATCCCACGAAAAAATTCTTCAGGAGTAACAAACGCGATTCAAACTCATATCTTCAGTATCAAAGTCCAAATATCCTCCCACCATACCACCAGAGTCAAAACCACATCTATATCTCTACTTTCCACATTCGAATAATACCCATAGCAAAATCCCCAGCACATTTGGCGCCAATTTGAAAAACACGTTCGTCACGCATTAAACTTGCCCTCCACAAAGACCTTCTCCCCTTGAACCCCCGATTATCGATCACGCAACCCCCCCTCTGTAAGTGCCCACCGCGAGTGCCAAAAGGGCTCGCGCGTGGCCGCCAGAGGAATCACGTGTGATATCACGCCGATGTCATTCCCGGCGAGGACATCGTTACCCTTCGCTTCCGTGTCGTGAATACCGGGCCGCTTCCGTGACGGGAATACGGGTCCTTAGCAAAGGGCCAGGGCTCACGTCGGATTTCGCGGGCTGAGAGGAGGAGAGGGGGGAGGGGGGAGGGGCAAAGCCGATCAGTCGGGCCGGGTAACGATTCACGCACGATGTCGTAGGGCGAAAAATAACGAGCGGGCACGTGTAGCGGGCCGTGGTTATCCAACAATAAGTTTCCAGGGCTGCGCGTATAATAAGAGGGGCGGACATTAACGGGGGAGGTGGTGGACTCCTGCGGAAAGGGTCGATGTACGAATAATTGCTCGAGGACCAGGCGTAATCGGCGAGGTGGGTGGAGGGGGGGGGGGAGTGTGAGATTGCGTCACCGGTGCTTGGCCCAATTCCTTTCGAAAGGATCGATGAGTGGACCGCCACGTCGAAAAGGCGATCCGCGGCCGGCCGTGTTGGGTTTCGGTCCACGTCAACCTCCCTGGGCCACCGATGGTAAACAACGTCGACGCCCGAAAGATCGAATTTTCGTCGGCGGGGCCAAGACGTGGCTTCGTGGCGGTGGATCTCTCGTCGAACGGATTTGGGTCGATGAAGCGGGAGTACATCAGGTGTGAAAGAGCTAACGTACCTGCTCGTTAGAGCGGCCGCCGCTTTATTTGCAGTTCGGCACGGCGATTAATCGGGGAGTTCGTCAGGGCCCGATAAACCTGACGTTTTGTGCAATTTCATTTATGGGTGTTAGCCGTTCGGACGGCGCGAGAACGCGCGTGGGATTGAAGCGCGGGATTTTGCGCGCTCCCGAGGATTTCGTTCTAATGGCGCCATCGTAAGCTCGTTTGACGAATAGAGAGGTACGGACTAATGTCGGAAATTAATGTACACGCGTGAGATTCCTTTCTACGCCAGGACGATCTTGTGGAATTTATCGTTCGAGTTGAAAGGTGGCGTGAAACAAATTGAATCTCGTGAGAGTTACCTCGGCCGATCTCCTTAAATTTCTTAAAAGTGCCATTTATCGGGGTATTAACTCGAGAATCGATATTCAAAGTCGATTTGGCACCTCGTATATACGAGTAACAACCTGCTGCCTGCGAGAGGGAAAAAAAAAAATTCGCAAGTGGGCGGGTAAGAAATTAGATGGGTGAATAACGAAGCACGCGCGAAAAAAAAAAACGAAGCGTTTCCCCGACTGACACCGCGGCTGAAATTCTGAGAAGGGTCAATGATTAATGAGCCATACGTTCCATTGTGCCAATTTTCTCCCCGATGATTTTTCTGCCGTGACCCGCTATTATAATAGCTTTTCATCGCCACGTCCGTTGCACCGATAAACATTAAACCAATAATGCAGTACGAGCGCGGAATTGATGTCCGTTAAATGTCGAATTAAATACGCGGCAGCGCCGAGTTATTCCTCGGAATTTCATAAATAAAAAAGTTTTAATACTAATACCAATCCCGTGACCCCTCGAAACGAGCACCGCGCGGGGTGTTCCATAATTTGTGAATAATGACTCCTACTTTCCGTTTAACGGTATTGCTCCAGCTCGAGTTTTCTATCGATCGGATTCCAGTCGCGAATAATTAGGGAAATATCATTAATTGATATACACGTACCTCAATGAATGGATAAGGTATACGTATACGATCCGACCGTAGAATCACGTCTCTGCTCAGCGGAACCCTTACTTCATTTTTTTTCGCATATATTTCCTGCTGATAACAACAGTACTAATGTGATTAACTTAAATAATGAGTGTATGAGGCACTATTAATAGCTGTACAGAAAGTTATAGGATGTATACATTGTTTGATGGTCTAGTATTTGACGTATGAAACAATATGTTTGCAAGAAATTCTCGAACAGTGATCTTGATAGTGGCCGAATGTACTAACCGTGCGCGATGTGCCTGAAGAGCGGAAGCCTAGGGTAGAAATCAGATACCAGGGCGAAGGTGAAATAAAGCATGTCATAATGCTTTAATAAACGTCACGTGATATCGCGCCAACCTTATGGCCCGTGCACAACCAAATGGCGGCAATAATCCACCCTCGTGCGGATAAGAATCGCCAGTTCCCGGAAAGACAGAATTCCAGGAGCTCAGGCGTCTAAATTCGTGTCAATACACACAAAGAGAATGGGAAAGAGCAAGAGAGGAAGAGAGAGAGAGAGAGAGAGAGAGAGAGAGAGAGAGAGAGAGAGAAAATGAGTGTTGCGACACTGTCAGAGGAAGTAATTTACAGTCGTACTCATTTCTTTTTTAAAATGCAATCAAAAGTAAAGATAGCCATTAATGTGAGATTTACAAGGGATTATAGCAGACATTAAATACCTAATAAGAGTAATTCATGATCTGATACGTTAAACTAGCGTGTATCGAGCATTTGATGATAATGATAACGTGTTTTACTCACCTTAAAGTACAAAGCGTACTTTCGACGCCACAGCGTTTAGATACCTGAGTTACGTATACCGAATAACGATTACGTTACATTGAAGCGTACACTCTGGTTACACAAAATACCTCGATGTTGATACACGCTATACAGAAGATTTCATACAATTACCATCGAAACGCTTGCCTTTAAAGCTTACCAAAGCATTTATGTCCTTTTTCACGTCAAGCCGGATATCGATTAGCCCGAGGCAAACTTTTACAGCCATAAAGATGATATCGCGTTTCATTATTTGCGGTATTATTCTTCGACGGCGAAGCTGCCGCGCTGCTGTAAACCAGAGCGAGGGACGCACACAGATTTATTCGAGTCGCACGCCCGGTGAAAAATTAAATTCGGAGCACGTGTATCGCAGCCGCACAATTATTTATCTACCGATAAATAATTCGATATGTATCGCCCAGGCCGGTACACTCGACTCAAGTGTAGTCCTTGAGAGAATCTACTTGTATCGCTATCTCAGCATCGGTTTTTCTTTCGCCCAGCCTCTACTCTCCGCTTTCAATTGCTTGCTCAGTCCCGTTTATCAAAACTTTCCTGTCCATCTGCTCTACCGAATTTAAAGCAGCGCTGAAAGGTCCACTCGAGAACTCGAGGGTACTCGTCGTTACTGAAGCGCCTTCCTAGAAAAATACCTAAACGGTACGAGGCCTGTATTTGCCTTTAATACGGGTATCCATTAAAGCGTTAACCCCTTAATTACGCTTTAAGCGTCAAGTTTAGAAGCCACTTCCCTGTCAGGGCCAGGATATAAATAGAAACTACAGGTACGGTGCAAATGCTTGATAAATTACCTATGCGCTTATGCGCGACATCCTTCTTCTAATCACGTTACGATCGTTGTCGCGTATCTCCAACCTCGCCTCTTTTAAGCGAAGGACGTTTCATTTGATTTGTCAGTGGATATATCAACCTTTCGAAAGGCTATTTGAGTATGCTTACACGATTATGCACAGACAATATCGAATACCCTTTCGTGCGGAATACGTATCAATCAGATTATTCCAGGACTTGGCAAATCGAATTCACCTTCGTGCAATACGTCTATTCCAAGAATTAGCTTGGTGTGTTTTCTCGGATACATGATTACTTAACTCATCTCTCTCGGAAAACTTCTGACCTACCATTCATATTGCACGGTAAGTTGTTTTTTTTCCAGGCTGGTTTCTCAAAAAGTAGCGCAAAAAATCGTGGAAAATCTATATCAGGAATAAGGATATCAATATCCTTCTGCGGTTGATGTATTCGATATATATATATATATACTCCGATACGAGACTAATTTAATAACTGCTAACAAGCTAGTACAAATCAGAACCACTTATCCAATCACGGTCGAAAGAGGTACGATTCTTCGACCTTTACCTTTCCTCTTTCCTTCCCTTTACCGTAACCTTTGCTTTTCTAACCGAACTCTTGGAATAACCGACAATCAAAGTAAGTACAAGTGAGCAGCGGTTGTTCCTTTGTACGGATCTTCGCATTCATTCGCAGACTACAAGGAGGAATTTAAATGTACAAGTAAATCGGGCGTATCGATGCCGAGGCGTTTCTCGTTCCAAAGGTCCGCGATGTGAATTATTTCCAATTGTTTATCCACCGTACTCCGCGCAGATATTCTTTCCCGTCTCGCCGATTAAAAGTAATAGCGCGATACGTATTCCCGTCACGGATATTTCATATCCCCCGCGAATCTTCTGTTATTTCTACTTTCATTCCTTATCGGTTATTCAAAGCCTACGCCCAGGAATATTTTTAACTCCTTCCCATATATACCTAGAATTCGGCCGCGGCTTCTGGAAATGTCGTCCTGAAGGAACTCGTTTGATCTCGGCTGATCAATGCTCGAGGAGGTTTACTTTGTTCCAAGGGTACGCGGACCGCGCCAGAGCTGCTTATACCTATGAAATTTAGCTGCCGTAATTAAAGCTTCCTGCTAATTTAAGCCGTATCGATTAATCGCCGATACCGCAGAAACCTGGCCAGATGTGAACGAGATTCACTTCCGATAGTGAACGACCGGAATGCGAGCGGGCAACGGAGGTCGATATCTAAACAAATAACTAAGGGCATTTGCGTCAGATTACAAGCAGATATGATATCATTGGAAGCAATGGAGAGTTCGAATTACGAATCGCTGTGTACCGCATCGCGGATATGCAACGATATGCAATGGAAATGTGATTACATGGAAATAATACGATATCGTATATCAGTCAAATGTGGAGTGTCTCATTTCGTTAGCCCGACTGTATTTATTGTAGTATAGTTTTATTTCGCGGTCTGCTTTGCGCTACTGCTCTACGACTCAATTTCAAACAATTTTCCGCCTCTTCTGTTCTTTGCAATGTTATTTAACCTGTTGATTAAATGGAATGTTTTAATTTGATTTGGCCAATCCAATGCTGCGCCCATGGTACTCGTGACGTCTCTTCTTGATATTTGTCAGGAAAAGCATCGATATTCGTTGCATCGTAAATGCGAGAAAATGATGGCGTAAGGACGATTAGAGAATTCGTTGTATAAAGCAGATTTTTATAAGTAATAAGAGTTTATGATGGAGCTATGTTAGAGCAACTGCCAAGAGTTTGCTCTGGTTTGACCCAAGACTGCTTCGAAAAATGGAATGTATACATGTATTCACCAAGGACCCGGGTAAGTAGAGATACGACACGGAAAACTCTGACCAAATTATGATATACGGGCGTTTGTGATGTATTGTTGAATATTTTTACCAGCGCAAGCCAAGCATCTGCCAGTGTCGCCTTTGTAGAATTTTATTGGATATCATGGAATTGATCGAAACATAGATTTCGAGTTTCTACACCCGGATGAAAAGAGAGGAACGCGAAGGAAATCAGCCAATCCCAAAAATGTCACGTTTGAGAAGGAAGAGTTTTTCCTTCGATGAGATCTACTCGGTTTCTATGAATTCATGAAACCAAGCGTTTCCCAATGCATTATTCCCTTCTACCATCAGCATCCAAAGATCCTGCTTACATTCTCAATTTTATTTCACTTTCCATCCGATATTTCATCAAATTTGATTCCTTCTCCACAACCGTGTTACTTATGTAAGTAATCCAGCCCCTAATATTGCCATCGTGTATCACCGATACTTTTCACTCGCGTTCACCATCATATTGTGGAAGGTAGGTCGGACAATGGCTGGCGATAAACGGAGAAGCCAAATAGTACATGGAATATCTTTTGTGCTCGTGCTCGCTCGTCCAAATTGAAAACGCGAAATATTCCTTGACCGGCCGAGTGGCGTCGAAAATAAAATTACAGAATATACCGTGGAGTGCGAGTAATGCGTTAATATCACGCCTCGATTCTTCTTCGGTACTCGCACAGGGAGATAAGAGGATTTCGCCGATATTTCCATTACACGTATCTGCGCCACGGCAACCGCACCGCGGCATAGGAAGCAGTTATTGCCGCAATAAATAGAACTATTAAGAGTGACGCGCGGCAAGTTCCTTGAAAGCACGAGCCAACTTTGTACATGAACGGGAGGCTTACGTAGGCTTCAACAGACGGACGACCCTCCGCTCCTGATTTCAGGACAGAATGAAATAATGACGATCGTAACGGTCATGGCGATAACACTGAATTCAATGATTAGTCGAATCTAAGGCACGTGCCTTGGAAAAGTGTATCCTAATGGGATCGAATCGAATGACTCAAAGGTTGCTGAGTATTGTGACTACTTTATAAACAGCATGGCTGCATATCGGATATACAGCTTTATTTATTAACGAATATCGCTGTAAAGTTTCTTCCCTCTTGGCGGTACTAATAATCGCGATGCTCAACCTGAGTGTACGAGAAAAATAGCGGATAAAACACAGAATATGTAGGGCGTAAAGATTGATGTTCGGCATAAGCTGCTTTCAAATCTAACCCTATCGAGCAGTTAGCTTGACGTACCTCCAGCGCGCTGTCAGATCGTGGAATTTATCGGCATTCCGGCGACTTTAGTAACCGGCCCCGCCAGTGCAAAGCTTCCGATATCGGCCAATATCACCGAGATCGCCATTCAGCGTGTCCAATCGTATTTCACGAAATTTTTAACCGCGCCGAATCCACGATCGGACATTTGAATTAACGACGGAATACTAATTCTTCGTGGAATCCAATATACGCGCACAACAGGGAGAAGCCTATTCCTAAGTGCTGAATTATCCCTCTCGATGCTCGCAATTTAGTTATAGCACTGAGCATTGCGGTGGAGAATATTCGATCGGGAATTCGTAGGGATTGGTACTCCAAGCCTTCAGGTGTATTTTCAAGGCGATCGGTCGTGTGTTTAAATGATATGATGCATAATGCACGAGCACGGTGTGATGGAAAATTTGCATGTAGATAACTTTTTAAGTATCGAATTACCACGTTTGGATGACATGGTACTGTGGCAATATGCTCCTCGATGTTGCGTGATAGAACTTCCCCATGTAATAGGAAATAATTATAACTACGATCGTAATGGTATTTCTAGGTCAAAGAACACGGCCGACGATAAATCCTATGTAAATGGACACGTATCTCTCATTGCTCCTATAACCGTTATACGGTGCCACGGGTTTTGAGGGAATAAGATAAACGCAACGTGGCCCGTTACATATGTAGACCATAAATACGCAAATTGGGGAAAGTTTGGAAATTCGGGCCGTTTCCGTGGTCAAATGCGAGCGATCTTAATCTGGAAACGTTGGGCTACATTAAATTTCATGAGACAAAATCATCGGCGAAAGTTTCGCGAACAGGCGGCGCTCCGATTCGCAACGATCGCTCCTGAATACCACTGAAATTTATCGTTGAAAACATTAATTAGCGGATCGGAGCGATTGGCCACGTACAACAGAAAACATTATTTCTCCAATATAACTAGCTTCATCGTGTGCCGTAGAGCCGTAGTAACGCTGTTGTAATCATTAAATAAAATTTCATGGAATCCAGCCAATTATCCGAAGGTTTATAGGCGTGTGTACGTTGCGGTGAAGAATTAATTTTGATTACAATCTGTACTAATTACATTCGCCTTCAATATCGATAACGTTGTAACAAATGTTCGCTCTGTTACTTTTATTCCATCTTTATAAAACACGCTTTAATTCCTCATGAAATAATGTATATTTTAACATTTTTCCCACGAACAGAATGAGAATTTTCAACGAAAAATATTAACGGGTTTATCAAAAAGGACCTCTGAGAATTATGAAATTTTGGTAAATTTTGGTATCCTGTGATTCGTAAAGATTTATTCTCAAACGCACAAAAGATATGTGCGACGAAAGTGAAGGAAATAGAACACAACGCGAAAATGATTTGATTGCGGTGTAATTTTAAGCTTAAAAGCCACTATATCTTTCCAGCGCCAAATGTTTTTCTCACGTCGGTGAGGCAATATCGATGCGTTATGTGTACCCATGGTAAAGGATACGTTCCACATACCACAGTCAACTTCGATACCTCCAGTAAACAGATTAGGAAAGTCGACAACAGTTGAGAGCGAGTACACAGAGCGCAAGGATGTGCGAAAGTATAACATGTACCATGCTTCGATATAATTATCCTTTTAGCGATAGCCCAAAGTAACCTTTTTTACGAAGACCGATGCTTCGACACGAATGTATGAACGACGTAGGAGCGATCTCGATGGAGCATCTGCTCATTTTCTCTCTTCCAAATACGACCCCATTACTCTCTGCCCGCTTTTTATCACAACTCACTCATACATACACCACGTCCTGATCGAACTCCCGTAATTTTGGACGAACGCGCATATCATTATTACCCACATTCATATCGACAAAATTATTCGTTCAGCGCAAAGTCGCTTTTGCACGAACGTAAGTGACTTTGGAAGTTTCTCCAAGGCACGTTTATTCGTCTTCCCTCATCCAGATACGATCCCATTAGCCTTCCTTAAACGAACCACCGAGGTAGGCACGCACTCTTTATCTCAACTGCCTCAAACGCACACCAGATCGTTATTGAAGTCGGTCAATTTTGCACGCATATATATATATATATATACACACATATAAAAATGACAGTAAAATGTATCACAAATTCCAAACTGCGCTGCAGAACACCATAAACCCATTTCAGCCGCAATAGGTCCGATCAGAAGCGCACCATCGAACCAGTATAACATCGAAGAGTGCTTAACATGCGCACGCGTGACAATAATCACTCTCCGTCGGCCATGAAAACGATAAGCAGCAAAAACAGCTCCTTCTTCCGAAGAGGGAAAGAGGAAGCAAAAAAAAAAAAAGAAAACAATACCGTATCCTAGCCACGTCCTTGACCAACACGGCGCCCAACGCGTTAATCGCGGTTTCGAAGGGTACAAATCCGGCGGCGAGTATAGCGCATCGTCGGTATGTTCCGAGGGGGATTTTTCTCGGGAGACATGAAAAAGGAGAAAGGGGGGGGGGGAGAGAGACGTGAGGGATGAAAGGAGGAAAAAAAGGGACGAAATCCTGTTCGGCGGGCGACGCTACGAGGGCGACGAGATTCCGTCGGCCGAAGGCGGAGAATTCGAGGAGCGGAACACGAGGCCGGGCGACGAGGATTACTCAAGGAAATCAGAAAATGACGTATTGTTTGAGGCCCCCGCTCCATTATAGCGGTATAAGTAAAAGAATGGCGTAGCGGAGGGAGGCTCGTGGGCGAGTCGAAGGGCGGCAAAGGGGGAGTGGAGGAAGGGGGGGGGCGGTGGAGAGGAGCGTAGGTGGCGCAGAGGGGAGCGCATCTGCCTGGTTCCAACTCGGAGTAGGAGGGTAGAGAGAATTGGGTCAGCCAGGCTGGAGTGTACTTCAGGTGTGGGTACCTATCTACCTCGGCCTCCCCCGTGTCGCGTCCCTCCCTGCGAACGTATTCGCTTCCTTGCCTGCAAATTCGACGACGATCCGCGGCGAATCGTCGACGCGGCGGCCACCGCGAAATCGTTCGGCGTACCGACCGACGAGGAGCGCCGCCCCCCTCCCCCCTCCCTGCCCCTTCAGGTAGGTGCCTCTCCTGGCAAGGTCACGAGCTCAGGCCACGCGGAGGCTCGTCACCTCGTTCCCAAAGCGCCAGGCGGTTAACCCTTTGATATCCCAAGAAATTTGATCCCCCTCGCGCGAGCCAATTGCACGTTGCATCGCGTATCGAGTGTTACGTTTGAGGGTGCAGGGTGGACGATTGTGAGGACGATTCGAAGGTGCGGTTTTTGTGATAAGTACGAGGCAAAGGGAGGTTGGTTTGTCCGCTTGTAGGATTATTAGAAAAGCCTTGATGGCAGGAATACGATATCGAGGTGTACTCGAAAGGTGACTGTAAAGCGCGAACCGGAGACTAGTTATCTTCTTCTCAAAGCGTCAGGCGGTTGACCCTCCGAGATCCGAGAAATATGACCTCTCTTGCACGAGCCACTTTCATATTGCTCGTCCCATCGAGCGTTATATTTCAGGATACGCGCTGGACGATCAAATGGATGCCTTAAATGTCCGCTCTGGATAAGCGGGAATAAAATGGTGGACGAGAATGCATTGGTTCGCTTGCGCTATTATCGATGGGGCATCGATGGCGAAGAACGCGATGTCGAGCCATACTCGACATGGGAACGCGGCGGGGGGATAAGATGTCGATTTGAACGACGACTCGAGAGCCATCGGTCCGATTCTCGAGGGCCGAGAATGAGATACTCTTACGAATCGCTCGTATCCGCGGGTTATGAGCGCTAAACACGTGACCGCTCGTTTTCTGGTCTATAAAATTCAGGACGGTCGAGGATCTATCGACGGTTCTCTCCCGAAATCGTCCGAGGCGAACGGATGAGAGGACAGGCGGCTCGTGGTTTTTCGAACCGTGAAACTCACGACCCGCGAAGACTCGTTATTGAATCGTAGATTTTTAATTCTGGGCTTTCTCGGTACCAATGCCCTTGAGAAGATCACATTCATTTCTCCTTCTACGAGATATCGCGATTTATGCTTTCCTTATTGACTTTTTCCTTTCGTGTCCAGCACGATAACTTCAACCTCGAATTATCCCTCGTACACTCCAGGGGAAAATCGCGAATGGCTCATCGACCGTGATCGATCCGCGTCTGTCTTTTTTTGATACTTCGATGGGAATTCACGTGGAAACAGATATCGAGCCACAACGCCGTGGCGCAAATTTAAAAGAGAAAATCTATCGCGAAGATTTAACGCCAGATTCGGGAAAGTTCCATCGTAAATCTAAGTGTCCCGCGACGGAGATCCATTGTCTCTTTAATAGTCGCGTCAATTTGAGGAAATTAATCCCACGGGATTCATTAATGTGCCAATGAAAGCCCGAGTGATATATTCCCATGGGCCTCCTCCGGCTTTGATTCCACGTAGGCCTCCGAATCTGGGGATTATCGTGATTTGCCAAATGAGGAAAATGCCGAAATTCGACGCGAAGAATTCTTCGAAACGCCTAATCGTGAAATCGTTACAAAAATTCAACCATTTAGGCGCGAGAATTGAGTGGTTCGCTTAGAGAGTACTAGCCAAAGACTTTCGACTCAAGGATAATGACACAATTATAAGAGAGGAGAGTTTTGGTTGGGCCTTGATCAATAATAAAACGTGTGCAACTCAAATAAAGTATTTGTAAAATTTTATTCCAGGATAGACGTTCCAAAATACATATTTATATTATTAGAGCACATTTGTTGTATATAGTACATAATTATATGAAATCTATACTATATAAAGAATCCACTATTCCTTACGTCGGTTATTATCCACATCCTTAATTTCTTCAGATTTTGGTTTTTATCGTGTACGCATAGAGTAGAGTTGAAATTCGACTTTTTCACCAGGACACGAGGTAGACGACGATGACTCGGTGTCCCGGCCTCGAGGCAACCTCACATTAGTCACTGATAAAAGCGATCGTCGGTGCGCGCATAAATATGCAATGACATTGCCGCAAAGAGCACAAAGAATCGCGATGGGGAAATCAGACGACTTACGACGGAATATTATTCCAGATTCCGATCGGCAATGCAGGCACAAAAGGAGGCTCATCAGTAGTTGGCTAATAAGAACCTTCTTTTTTTTTTACGATCTACCTAGGAAAACCACAGCGGTCGTCTTCATCCTTAAACGTGCATTTCGTGTTCCATCGCGACTCCACGAAAGAAAAGTACTCCGCAGTTTCATAACCCGAATTTCTCCATCACTGTGAGATACCTGAAGAGATACCTACAATGATTATCAGCTCGAATCGTCGATCCGTGCCCCTCCTAATCACTATCTTCGAGAAAAAGAAACGTAACCTAAAATGTTTCGCAAAAAGCTTTCGTACGCTGCTCCACCGATATCCAACTTATGCCGCGCGTTCTCGAGTTGGCACGTACGAAAATTTCGCTGGCACGTAAACGATTTACAAAAGACATCTGTCAGCTCCTTCTCATACCGCTACGACTTAATTTACGTCACATCTCAGGTTCACTCTTAGACTCGCCCCAATGGTATCCGTCAAAACTTACTTTTTTCATCGACCTCTTTTCCCTCATAAAACGTGCCCAGTGCGTCGGTAAGGGAATGAATTTGTATTCGCCAACTTTTGGCACACTACGCGAATATACATTCTCGCCATCGCTGCGCCAATCGAGAGGAGCACCTCCTCCAATGTATCTTCTCCGCGCGCGGAATACACGCGTCCGGATTAGCCATCATTGTCCGGGTACACGCAACGACTCTCGATCGTTGGACAGGTCCCGCTCGACATCGGTAATGAGCGCATAGCTGAAGTGCGCCGAGGCGCGAGGATAGGAGGAGTGGGGGGAGTGGAGGGAGTGGGGGGTGGAAACAATGAGCCAAGCGTCGGCCATGGGGTAAAAAAGGACGAGAGAGGAGAGTCGGCGGAACACGATGCCGGCGGAACAATGCGATACAACTAGACCGTGTGAAGTGCAATATTTCTGCCGAGCCGTTCCGTTTGCCATGGGATAGCCTCATCCTAGCGAGTTCTTAGCCCTTGGCCACGGCCCGCTGGACGGAGTGCTTTAGCGCTTCCATCCGCGGCGAACGTTTCTCGTTACTCCTTCCACCTGGTGCTCCCGGATTTGGGGCGAGAAGAGCTCGTTCGAACGTGCCTACGATTTTGGGTACGTACAAAGCCATCCGCGTTAGGAGGGCCTGCATGACTTATCATACTTTCCGTGGAATCGGTTCATCGGAGTCTGGGTTGCGATTGGGAAGGATCTGTGCGAGAGGTTATGGCGGCAAATTGAAGTGTTTGGTAAACCTTTTTATATCACGCTTGCCTTATGCAGGGATGATCTTATGAGTATCCTTTGGATTAGTATGGTGTTCTGCTTTGAAAGGTGAAAGAATCGAATAACGGTCTTGCAGTTGCTCTTCTTATGTACAATTTAGGTTATTTGTCGTTAATCTTCATAATTATACCTTACTTTAAATTTGAAAAAAAAAGTTGGATACGAGATGAAAGTAACGCCTTGACATCTGTCTTGTGAGGTCGTCGAGTTCACGTCGGCGCTTAAAATTTAGAGATCGTCGAGTCTAGTGCTAAGCATCATCGAAAGAAAGGAGGAACAAAAAGGGGAAATAAATAGAGCCATTTAATCATCCAGACGCGGCAACAACATGATGAAATATCCCAGAAAATGCGTGCTGATAAATTTCGGTAATACCAAGTAAGAAATTACAGACGGGTCATCGCGACAGCTTCGGTGGTTCCGACGTTGAACCGAGTTTATCTCGTAGCAACCAAGATACGAGACTCGTCAAATTGCCGCTGGTACGCGTTCACTGTTAAAACCAATTAATAGACAACGATAAATCTCGCGGGAACAACTGGCGTGAAGTCATTACGTCGGCTAGAAAACATGGCCCCGTAGAAATTGTTGTTTCCAAGTTGTCCCCGTGGTTCCGTAAAGCGTCGCTGACGGAGAAAATTCCAAGGGGACGCACGGTCCGCGCCTCTGGACGCGCAATTTTTCAAGGCTATCAACCGGTGCATTGGCGAGATTAATGAATTTTCCTCGTCCCCCCTTTTTAACGGCCAACATACGCTGTAAATTTGACGCTAAAGTTACACAGGCGATTGAGATGTACGCGGTCTGTAAAAACGTGGAAATTATACGGTCTGTATAATTTCTTACACATTTTCTCGGAATGACGACAGTATAGTAGTTTCTAAACTTTCTATCGCCCCGTTGAGGTATTGAAATGAGTAAAGAAGAAATCCACTTTTCATCCTTTTCTGGCCCCGTTTTGTTTTTGTAGATATTTATAGCGCAGCTTGATATGTCGGGGCAGTGCCCTTTGGTTGCGGTGTTAATAAACGGGAAACAAAAAGCGAAATAAAACCATCACACGATGGATACAGCAGAGTGAATCTCGATAGGATTCAAGGGCAAAACGACTTTGAAGTTTAAAATATCCAAAATTGTCGTTGACTCACCAAAACTTTTATGAACCCTCATTACACGAACAATACCATTGCTTCTATACAATTTGTCACTACAATACAATCCTGTAGCATGATCCACGCAGAAGATAACGACGAGTGTAAAGTTTCGATAAAAGGCGTCCGAAAGGCAAAAAAAAAAGCGAAAAGAGGAAAAACCGCGGTGGGGGAAGAGCATAAAGTTGATTAAACCATGGGGTATTCGACATGGCGCAAGGAGCAAGAGGAGAAAATATTTCGAGGCGAGGAACGAAACGGGGAAGCCTAACGAGGACGGTTACGGGAGTAATACCGATGCGTCGGCGCGGTTCACCTCTGTTCCCTCTCTTTGATCCTGCGCTCCTCCTTTTCGGTCTCTGTACACAGGGAATTTAATAAACCACGTCCAAGAAGCGGAGTAAAAAGGACGAATATAGATATGACGGAGCCGAGGACAACTCGACTCGCCGGATAAAAGGTCCCCGCTGCTGCCGGTCTGTAATTATAGCACGCTCTTAGAGGATGCACCAGAGTGCCCACGTTTAAAGGGTATGTAGGTCAGGCACTGACCCGTCTTATTGCCCGGCCTGACCGGTCGACCCTCGATATACCCCCGAAAAAGGGGTAAGGGCGGGCCGACCGGTGGCCCAAAGGTCTCTCTCTTGCCGAAGGAGACGGCTAATTTGGCCAGATGAACGGATCAGCATTGACATCCGTCCCCTACCTCCGCATTTTTCGTGACGCGCTCACCCCTCGTCTCGCCTTCCGGACTTTTGCTCACTTCGATCGTCCGATGGAAAGTCACGATGTCTGGAACGCGGAGGGGCTACCGGCCGGTATTTTTAGCGTACCTTCAAATAAAGGTACACGCCGACGTGGTTAAACTGAAATGCTGGGAGCGTCATTAACCACGCCTACGTCGAAGCATAAAAATACGCCCAATGCTCGCGACACGAGCGTTGCTTATGAATAGCGCGTCGTCATCCTGACGGGATCTGGCAAGTTCCATCGGTGTATCGGTCACAAATACGACGATCCGACTTCCTTGTTAGGGGGAGGTGTAAGTTATGAGAATCCTCTCGGCGATGGTCTTCTTAGAGGAAGTTCGAATTTAATTTCGCTACGTTAGCGGACACGATAGAAAACAACTTAGGGTGTTTACTCGCTTGAAACCTGATGTTAGAGAAAGTAATCGAATCTTAAGAAGATCGCGGAACGTGTTTGGACGGAAAAATTAAGAACGCATTGGAACACATCGTTCTTAGAGAATCCGTTTGTATTACTACGTAATTATAATATTCGATCATTAACAGTAGCACATCCTTATATATGCCCATCGAATAATCGCTAAAATGTCTCACCACTCGTCCATGATCGTGACAATTTCGATGATACACGTACGAACGAAGTTGCGTGTTCATCCCATAGATTAACCATGCATCCTTACGATTAAAACGTATAATTTATTCCTGCAAAACTTCGACGACTCCTATTCCTTCTTTTATATGCTCCCATAACATCATCCCAGATATTTATTCCCAAAATCTTACTTTACATTACTCATAATCGAGTATATTATAATACGTAGTCACCATTTTTCTCCTCCGCTTTCTAAGTATGACGAGACATAAAGTACGGGTATTACTCGATCGCACGAGGTGATTTAGTATCACCGCGCCTCATCCACGTTACACGATGCAATCTAACGGAGCCCTTGAAACTTTCTGCTTCCAGGAGGCGTATAGAAAATGGGTGTGCAGCTCCCTGGTGCCTTACTTTGCTCATGGGGGACCGCGGGACCTGGAGACCTCGGAGGGTAGCTGGACCGGAAGCAGGCTGCGGCCCTGCCGGTCCTTCTGCCAATCCGTGGAACAACGTTGCCCTTACTTACTTCCGGGTGATCGTGCTCCCGCGTACCCCACGCAATATGCCGGCGAACCCACCTTTCTGTGCAGAGGTAAATCACGCATTTAAGTCGATCGCTTCTTGGCCACGAAGCTCATGCCCGTTAAAAGCGCTGAATCCAGTCATCAACCGGAGGGTAGAAATGTTTTTGGCACCCTCATCATAAGAAGCCACCCATTGCAAACGCAAGTCTCGAGATCCTTGGAATGTCTGGAATTATCGTTAATGTTCGCGGGCCTCCGGGAGGACATTGTCTCCTTTCCATGCACTTCTCGATTCCGTGAGAACATGGAATTCCTCCGGTCTTTCGCTGGTAACCTAAGCATATTTGGGCATTGCCCAAATTGTTTTGCAAGCTCGATTAAAAGCTGCTGATCGTCGATCGGTGTAAGTACCGCAAAGTGTAGATCCTCCTCTCGAAGCTTTTGTCAGAGGTAAACTGGAAAACTGGAATAAAGCATTATAAATGATTAAATTCGCTCTCCATTACACTCTCTTCGATATTCAGGGGATTGAAATCCGGCAATACCGTAATATACTGTACACTTTTTCTTCTCTAAAACTTATAATTACTTGCAAGAAAGTTAGATTTAATTGAAAATAGCGCACGCATATCGAACGTTGCGCGAAAGTGATTTATATCTTCAGCGTATTATATACAGTATCATTATAGAGTAAAATTGATAACGAGTCGTAAAGAAGTAAAATTCAATCGGTAGGAACGCGAGTATGGAATGTTACGCGAATGTCGCTTTAGCTCGCAGTGGGTTGGATGATCGCGTAAATTAAGCGACTTCATATCGCCCACGCTGTAATTCTTTTCATCGATCCGTCGGGATCCTGTCGGACATCGGACAGTCATATTAGTTGGGCAAACACGTCCAATCGACGATACGTTCTCGTCGGCGCGTTAAAACATCGTTACGGGTCATCAAAAACTGGGTCATTGATCGGGCCCTTTTAGCTAATGACTACGCTTGCAAAGAAACGCATCCCTTGTCTTCCCTATCGGTGACCTTTTCCCGCGAATCTTTTTGAGATTGGAACCGCTTCTGCGTCTCCCGTTCGACAACGATGATCACGCGTTAGCATCGTATCGTTCTGCAATTTCGTATTTGTCCTTTAATACGCTTTTTGTGTGTAGATGCCCAGCATATAACACGTGCCCGAATAATGGTTCGAGAGCGAGGAAACGCATAGTTTCCTCATTTAATGTAAGGCATCGCCACTTTAAATATGACAGTGCACATTCCTAGATACACTCACGATATAATATAATGGATTGAGAAATATGCCGATTAGGAGTTAACCCTTTGACTGCGCAAGATGTAGAATTGCGACTTCGAAAAGTGTGCATATCGAAAAGAGCTCGTGTACGTCCAGACATTTATATGCTACAAAGGACGTCCACGTTTTTACCAAATCGATGATTAGCAGATCGATCCTACATTCCAGTATCTTCCTACCTTACCGACGAGTATTTGTACGCGCTCATCTCGATAGTTTTTACTTTAATCCATTCACATTAAAAATCAAAATACCCACCATCAATGCTTACGCCTCATCCGTTAAATTCAGCTACGCTAATAAGTGCAATGCCCATATCCGTTTCCCTTCCAAATCCATCTACGATCCACCCAAAATGTTTATCGCCATTTGTCATTTGTTCGAGCCGTTCATACCATTACGCACAATGCTCGTGGTTCATTCGTCAAATCTATCAATGCCGGCACGCACAATGCCAACTGTTTTTTTGTTAAATCCATCCACGCTGTCACGCACAATACCGACTGGTTCTTTTTGTCCGAGCAGCCAAAGGGTTAAACGAGCGCGGGCATTAGGGTGGCCGTGAGAGGGGTCTGGGGGTAATACTTGACGATCATCCCCGTGCGGCCTGATTTCCGAGGGCGTGTAGAGGAGGTCGTTGAAAAACAACATGATTTCAGACCCGAATATTCCTGAGACCGGCGGGCAGGCCGCGAGGGCGTTGCACAGCAGCGAGGACGACGAGTGCTGCTTCCACGTGTGCTCCGAGGAAGAGCCAGGATCGGGTTACTGCGCGAATTGTACAGATCGGGAGCCACGTAAACGTGGCAGGAGTCGTGATCCCCCGACGGCGCCCCACTGCGAGATTACGCCTATTCAATCTGATCCTACAGGTACGTCGCCTACGTGATACTCGGGAAGGTATCGCGCTATCCTGCCAAGTCACGGAGGGAATCACCATTAGAGCCGTCTTGGCTATTTCCTCGCCCCAAGGCTGCTGCCTTACCGCCGGCTTTTGTGGAATAGTAAATCTCGCGGACGGCTCTGCGCCCAGTCTTTTGTTCCGTTTAACGACTCTGCTCGGCAAACGGTCACGTAAGATTTAGCGCCAGGTAGCTGCACGGTGCCACGAGCGAAGATTCTCTATAAATACACCTTTCGATGATTTTGCTTATGGAGATAATCGGTATGGAGTTCCGTGTACGCGGTCTTTAAATCGATAACGGACTTCTCAGTACGTATGGTATTGGATATCGGTACGAATTCACGAAATGTTAAGAACTTTCATACGATCGGTGATTATCGTAGTTTTATGACTGCGTGGGTCTCGTAAATCGAGCTTGGAAGGGTGATATTTAATCGAACGGTGACTCAACTACCGGAATGCATTCCGTTTTATCTTAATGACGAATCATTATGTTAGCGAGGATCGTGCATTTGATTTTCCTCGTGGAAATAGTCTCGTGGCCCGACGGTTACAGGGCACATGCTCCAATATACCAGCCCTAGTGCGCGGAAGTTCGCTCTTTCCCGTATATTTCCCAGCTTTGGCCGTAGCTGTGCAAACTTTCCGATGCCGAAACTTTTTTGCTGGCTATCGATGAGGCGAAATTCTGCGGTTTGCCTCGTGCAACTGCACGTACTTGCTCGTATTCAATTCGTTTCTTCGAACACACGGCTGTACCCGAGGGGCCGAGTTATAAACCCGGGACGAATCTCCATTAACCCTTCGCGGACCAACGTCAAGAGAACGGCTCGACATTGTACGCTTCGCCATAGATGCTCCGCGATGATCGTACGCTCGACATGGAATTACGGTCGGTCCTTTGCTTCTGGCTATCGCAAACGCGCGTTTTGAAAAATTTTCCCGCTTATTCGCCCATCGTATTGGCTATAATTCGCCTGCAGGATGTTACGTTTGAAGTTTTCGGTTTCGATTAAACTTGATTTGATATTTATATATCTCTAAACATTTACATATGTTTTATTAGAGTTTCCAAAAAGTCTGGTGTAAAGATTCGTTGAAGATTTGTTCGATTTTGGAAAGAAACGTGCCGAAAGAGCGAGTAAAATTCAAATTCTCCCGATACGTTATTTCCTTTGAATATTTTAACATATCGTTTTCTCGTAGCCGATCGAAATGATCCAAGCACAAACGCTTCGAATTTTGCCGAATGCACCGGATAATTATGGGAGCGTATCATTTGATTTATCGATTATCGAATATCGCCGGCGGATTAGCCTAACTTCGGTATAACCCGGAAACGAGTCCCGATGAATTCATCCTGCCGCTTTAATCGAGGAGTTCGAAACGACATCCGTTGCGTTCATTCCTATCCGTAACATTACAACGGATACGAACCCCCTTCGTATAACCGCATTTTCAAGATTACGAATTACGAATCAAGCGTCGCGCAACTCGAACCATGCATCTATGGCCCCGCATTACCCATTTACGCCTTCGGCACGCGCGTATCTCATGTTTTATGCACTTATATCGCTTTGCATATGAATTTTAGTAGGTACGCTATATTGTTGTCCCTCGATAGCAGCAACACAGTCGGGCGCGAATACGAGGCAAACTCGATCCAACGCTAATACACGAAACCTATAAGGAAACGTACGCTGACACATTGAAAAGTGAAATACCGCAAACCGATATTGTTCGCCAAACTCGCGTCCGCTGTGCCCGGCAATGTAGACGTTAAAGTCACATTTGTGCAGGCGTACCTTTATCAGACGCAAACTTTTCACGGCGCGCCCATTGCAGCCAGCGCGCGCTTACATCGCATCGGTTGCGATATAATCGCGATCCTCCTATCCGGCGAGCAGCCACCGAAATCGTTACGAGCAATTAACCTCCCTTCGAGCTCGATTTACGTACAGCCTCCTTTTATCGAAGACGATCGGCCCGGCTATTCTCGCGACTCGAAGGCCGTAAGAAAGGCCGAAATGCGAGGAGGTCCGGGCGCAAAGTTTCGGGCACGAAGGGTTAATCCTCGATCATCCCCCCCCCCCCTCTGCTATATCCCAGAAACCCAGATCCGATAAGAAAATTCCACGAGCGCAACGAATCCTTGTTGAATCCAGGTCAACCGTACCCGGGCTCGCAGTCGGAGGGTTCCACGGACAGGAGCATCGAGATCGACCAGGAGGACGGCTCCTCGCCCTCCTCCCTCGTGCCGACCTCCGGCGTCGTTCAGCAGCACCAACAGCAGCAGGGCACATCCCTGTGCGGAAGCGGTGGCGTAGGTTCGATGTCGGTCGCCTCCTCCTCCGGCCGATCCACCGCCTCACTCCTTCCACGGCTCCTCTGGCTGTGCCCCCTTCTCCTGTACTTCCTCCAGGCGGGATGCGGCCTGCCGTCGAGAGGCTTCCTCCAGGCGGCGGTGGCCATCCTCGCGTCCGCCGGATGCGGGGGACGCCCCCTCGAGCTCCTGGCCGAGCGTTGGGCGAGGGCGCGCCGGCTCCTGCTGCTGGATTCCTGGAGGAGGCGGGAGGAGCCTCGTTCGGGGGCGCGCAGGGGCCTGGACGGGCTTTGGTCCAGATGGAAGTTCCGCCGACGAGCCGGTGGCGGGTGCCTCGGGGATCCCAGGGAGGAAGCGGCTCCGGCGAGGGGCGGCCAAGGAGGGGCCCTCGGTTTCCTCGCGAGGGGATCGGCCGAGTGTTGGTGCCGAGGTTGGTGGTGGTTGTGGTGGTGGTGGAGAAGATCTCGGTTGCGTGGCTCTCGTGGGCTGGCCTACGGGCAGGATCGCGGACGTCGGGGCCGCGGCCGGAGAAGGAGCGGGTGGCGAAGAAGGAGGAAGAGGTGGAAGCGGCGGAAGGGGCTGGCCGAGAAGAGCGGGCCCTCCTCCGCCAGGCGACGGCGGCACTTTCGGCTGTCCTCGAGGAAATACCCGCCATAGGTGGTCTCGTCGCGGAAGCGTGGAACGCAGGTTTTTTTCTATCCAAAGAAGGAGCGGCAGACCTGAGATCCTCCTCGAGGAGGCACCCAAGCCCGAAGGTGGTCCCGGTGCAGTGAGCGTGGAACGCGGGTTTTTCCTTTTCTATCCGCGGGGCCCGGCCGGGGGGTGAGGGATGGGGGAGGAGAAGGAGACCTTGGCCGTGCCTACCGCGTTTCCTGAAACCCTCGAAAGGGGATCGAAGGGCGAGGCGGGGCGAGGCGGGGCGGGGTAGCTGGTGGCTTCGAAGGGAGCGCGGCGAAAGGTGGACGAGCGGAAGGGGCGAGAGAGCGGATCGAAGATCGGGGACGGAGGAGCCGGATGGGGACGAGGAAGGCGAGCGCACCCGGGAGCGGCGCTCCTTCGACTGGGGGCGATCGAACCACGTGGGAGGGAGGCGTCGATGGATCTACGTGAAGGAAGTTGGGGCACTGCCGGAGCTGGAAGCTGGATGCGCGGTTTCGTTTCCGCGCGCGAGGAAGAGGGATCGACGGAGAATGGATGAGGGGCAGCGGGGAAGAGTTGGAGGAAGGAGTTGGAGGGAGATAAAACGAAGGAACCGTAATGTCTAACGCTAATAATAATGATAACAATAATACAATAATAATTAATAACAAAAAAAACCCAAATGGAATAATAATAATGAATAATAAATAGTTAATGAATAATAATGATGAATAATGAAATAATAATAATGATTAAAATAATGAAGTAACGGTAAAACGATGAAGTAACGTTAACGTAACGATAGAAATGATAACGATAAAAATTACTATTACACGCTAATTGCGTTTACACACAAATACCAGCTGACACGGGCGTGAGAGCGATGCTCGTTGGAAAGGGTGCGACAACGAGAGGGAGAGAGAGAGAGAGAGAGAGAGAGAGAGAGAGCAAGAGAACGAGAGAAAGAGAGAGAGAGAGTGCGAGAGAGAGAGAGAGAGAGAGAGAGTACGAAAGCAAGAAAGCGAGAGATAGCGAGAAAGAGAGAGAGAGAAAGAGAAAGAGAGAGAGCGAGAGAGAGAGAGTGCGTGGTAAAAAGTGCGCGCGTGAAAGTCAGCATGCGTGAACGTGCAGGAAAGGATGCGAGGACACGCAGAGCACAGACACACATACACGTATAAGGCATTAACGATTTATGAGGCAACACTTAAAAAAACGTAGGTAAATAGTCTTTCGATCGTGGAAAAGGTGCGAAGATTATGGGGCGTGGTAAGGATGCAAGAGATACGGTGATTAACGAGGCGGAGGAAAGAGCGGGAAGCTTGTGACGAAATTGATGAAACGACGGGGAAATAAATAAGCACGACGTTATCGAGGTATAATATGTGTTCGTTTAGACCTTACATTACCATAAATAATAACTATTGTATTAACATAGAAGTGTAACGATGTGCGCCGAGGTGAGAGGAGTGCGAGAGAAAGAGGTACGGCGAGAAAGAGGGAGGGAGTGAACGGCGCGAAGAGAAAGAGAGAGAAGATAAAGAATTAGATAGAGAGAGAAAGAGAGAGAGAGAGAGAAAGAGAGGATGAACGAGCGAATGTGCGAGAGTGAGAGAGGGGACGAAATTGAGAGGACGAGCGGCGAATGTGCGAAAAAGTAGGAGAGTGAAAGGCGAGCGAGAGTGAAAGAGAGAGAGAGCGTGCGAGCGGTGGATCGCGAGAACGAGTGCAAGTGCGATTCGAGATCGGTCGGGGAGGCGGTTAAGCTGAGGTCGAGGAAGAGAAACTGCAGCGGAGCGGCGGATTTTTTTATAGAGAAAAAAAAGTATTGTAAAAGAACGCCGTAAAAGTAGGGGAAATAGAGTTCACCCTTTATTTTCTGGAATTTTTCTCCTCGCAGCGCGCGATTTTGGTTTTGCCCACTCGTAAGTGTAGAGGGACGATGGGAATACGATGTAAGAAAAGGAAGGACGAGAAACATTTGGCGAGGACCGCGCGCTTCCAATTCCCTTTCCTTTTTGCTGCGAAAAAATTCAAATATCATCGAGGATCTCGGTTTTGCGGCTTCGATCTTCGTACATCCGTCTCGTCGTTTTTGTCTTTTGCCACGAGCGTCGAGATAAGTCGAGGCTGAAGGAGGATCGAGGATTCGAGGAGACGCGTGCACGAGAGGATTCGACCTGAAGACCTTGGTACCCGATCGCGCGAAGGAGTGTCTTCAAAAATCGCGCATTCCAGATTCACCGTCTCGGTTTTTCACCCTACGTTCCACTGGCAAAACAATGTGCAACGCTGCCGTGATTTTTTTCGAGTACTCTCACATCATGCTTAACAATTACAGAGCAAAGTAGAACTGTTAGTGCCAAAACCTATGATGAGTGCAGAGAAGCAAAGAACGGGAGCACAGGAGGAGGAGAATGAAATCTGCATGCACAATCTCGATCGGAAAAGGCTACTCGAGGATAGCGTTTCAAAGAAGAGGTAAAACATCGGAGAGAACGCGCGTAAGACAAAGCAGCAGTTATGGCGAGGGCACGGGAGAGGAAACGTCGAGGGAGAAAATAGCGAGATTCGAAATTGAGGAATACTTGCATCCCGATACCTCGGGGCAATATCGGACAGAAAATATCGGCGGAGAGGAAATCGAGGATAAAAAAAAAAGAAGAAGAAGAAGCGTCGCAAAAGGTTGAGATAATTCACCTTCCGACGAGATATGTCGTCTTATCCGCAATTGGAAACTCGCTAGGTATTTCCCCTCCGGCTGGAAAAAGGAGGAAGGGATAACAAACTTTGTCCGCAGTACGAAGACATTCAAAATGACTATCTTCAGCGGGGAAACGGAAGGAACCGGGTACCTACCGGAAATCACGTTATACGCACAAATTCGCGCACCGCCCATCGAGTTCGTACCGATTTTTCTAACGGCTTGGACGGAGGGCAGGCGAGACACTTAGTGGTAAGAGGAAGGACGATGCTTCCAATCTAATCCAACGAGGCTAAAGTCGGGGGAGGATTCTAGTGTAGCCGTAAAATCAGCATTCTTTTCCCGACGTTCTCTGTACAAAAGCAGACCTCACTTAAACAAACTACGACGCGTAAGATCACTCTTGCTCCACGCGTACTTTATTCGATGCCACCGAAAGTATAATACATCGAGACGATTTAATTTCTCGCGCTCCCTCCATCCCTCGCTTTACCATCATCCCATCCTCCTCGAAATATGCTGGCATCGAGGTTATGGAGAAGAACGGGAATTACGATCGAGAAACGTTTCACGCGCACGTAATGCAGAGACGCGTGCGATAATGAAGGCACGGTCAATGGAGAATCGAGGCGGTCGTGCAGCTCGGTCGGCCGTACCGAAAGTGCTTTGTGAAAATAGGAAAATGTTGATTGGATATTAGCCGGTGGATGGCGGGTAATCCACGGATCGTTCGGTATATCGCAGGCGTTGGCCTGGCGATAGGCGGGCGCTTCGATGTCGCGTTAATAATTAATATCGGGTAAATTGTCCGACGGGCCGGGCGGCCTAATTACGGGGCAAGAAGGCATCGGGAGATTTACCGCATAATTTTGCAATCAGGCTCCATCCACAATTTTCCCCGGGGTGCAGAGGGACGCGAAGAAAGGAGAAGAAAAACGGGCGACACCTCGGATGAGTCGTAACGTCACCGCGAAATCGCTGGCGCTACTTCGTGATTAATCGTTAGGAATCCAATTACGATTCGTCGTGCAGACCGGATCGTGCCGGCGGGACGTACCTATTTTTGTGGGTAAGCAAGATAGCCTGGCAAGAGCGAGATACATTAACGAATGAATGGGTAAGCGTCGAGAAATTCCGATGGCGATAAAAGTTTTAACGCGATTACCAGCCGGGGCTCGTATTACTCGATACTCTATGTCGAGTACGTGCGTTTGAAAGTCAATCTTATCGGTCCAGGATATAACTTTTACTTTTGTTGACATTTTCTAACAAGACAGCTTGACTTTGAAACCAACTCAGTGCCGCGCCATTAGGCCTTTGATGTTCGATTCTCGCGCTTAAAGCCTCTTCAAAGGTCCCGCACGCGTTGCTCGAATTAAAGTTAAACAGTGCTTTTCCCCCGAACTCCCGATCAGCTATATCGAACCTGCACCCCCGTGGATCAATTTTATTCCCCGCGCCAAAATGACTTTGGCTCCTTTCAACGTTCTCCGGCAAGTTAACTCGGCTTTTCAATAACCGGTGCAACACTATTTGGGCTTTGATGTACGACCTCCGCGCTTAAGCTCACTTCAAAGGCGCGCATTACTCAAATTAAAGTCAACCTTCTCTCTTATTCCGCTCCCATTTATTTTCAATCACCCTCCTCTCCCGTCGGCTCCGAGGAAGGGCGTAAATAATTCTATTTATAAAGAATTTCGGATCTGCGCCGAATGGGAATAAAATCGGGAAGGATTTGACCTTTGATCCGGTCCACGCTCGAGTCACTCGAGCCGCCCTTAAATCGATACCCCTCGTGTAAACACGGAGTATGTGCGCGAAAAAAAAGATCGAAGTACGGTCCCTTTACGATCAACGATATTCCGCCGAGTAGAAAATTTCCACGGCCTCTCGGTTTCCCATCCCGCGGGCTCGGCCGTCGTAAAGCGCAACGCGAAACGAAGATATCCGTTTAACGAAACGCTTTTTGCCGGAACAGAACGCGCCAGGGCCGTGGCGGAAATATGATTCAAGAGCCGGGGCGTGTATATCCCGGTTAAATCCACTGCGAAACGCGTAATCAGAATTACGGTACCGCGGGATGCGCGCGAGCCCCGGGGTAATTTCAGTAAGAGATACCCTACTTTATTCTCCGCAAACAGCGCCGGCCGACCTCCCGTAAATCTTCGCGTGCTGTTTGCATGGCTGTGTCAACACGGCCGGCAATATGGCCGAGAAAAAAATTGATCTCACTTTCGGACTTACCATAATTTACCCCCTCCGCCCCTCTGCTAGTCAAGCGGCCGATGGTTTTGGATCCGCGCGCACGTTTTTCCTCCATCGGCCATGGGATCCAGCGTTTTTCCAAATGAGGACCGCGACTCGAATCCCTGTCCGATGGCCGAAGCGGAAGATTCCATTTTTGCGCAAGTGTGTCGTGGAACCGAAATTTTGGAGATTGTCAACGTTAGGATGTCGATCGAATATCATTTTGGATAATACGTTGGTTTGGCAGAGGACCTTGTCGGTCTATTACGATTCTTTTGTCCTCTCAAATGTACATATGTACGTATGTATGTATCCGTGTATTATGGATGTAACAATTTCGAAGCCAGTTTAAATGGTAAGCGTGGGCTAAAAATCGCGCACCACGGCTTGATACTTTTTCGACAGTGATAACGGTTAATGGGCTTTTATGTTACGGTGGTTATTCGTCGGTTATAGAATATTCCGTGTTATCAATTTCGCCGGTTTTACGCGGCCTACGAAATATATTGCCCACCGCTTAGCAAGCCATTTTATCGCAATCCCTCGTTCGGTTCACCGTTGTATATTGATGAGCACGATCAAAATCCTTAGCGATTTTCGGTTTTTATAACGAACGCGCTGTGATTTTTTTCCGATTGAACGTATCGTGAATATTGTAAAGAAATGTGTACAGTTTTGTGAGGCAACGGGATTATAATAAATATGTAATTCCTCCATAAGTAGAATCATACAGTACGAAACCTTTCTTTATCGTTGTCCCATGGTGATAACGTTGATCACATATTTTTGCATCATCCAAGACGTGGATCTCCTATGTACACTTATATCGAATCGTCTAATGCCTCAGTTAATTTCGTGGTTTTCCTATTTTGATGCACCGAGTAGAAATTTTGCATCGTGCTGGAGAAAGGAAGAGAGAGAGAAAGAGAGAGAGAGGGCTGTTTTACCCACACCTGCATATTCATACACGAAAGTGCAACCGTAGCGGAAAGGTGCTCTATAATGAATCACGTTCCTCCATCCTCGATTGCCCCTCTCTGGCGGTATCGTACGTAGGTACAATAATTTATTGCATACGTTGGCACCGATACTTTTCACGGATGCTTCGACCAAGAAGTCGTTCGACTCGGTTTCACGTCACATATGCAGCGGTATAAACTATGAAACAGAATGAAAAATACGGCCACGATCGATTTGTCGTCTGACTAAGTCGTACCACCTTGACCCTCGTAATTATTCACGATTTGTAAAGGAAATATCATGACAGTACTATCCATTTCGACGAATGTCAACCTTCCTCTGTCAATAGAATTTATTCTCACAGACTTATCAGAGAACTTGCTATTTGAATTCATCATTTTCTTAATTATTTACTCGAACCTGCGATTTTATGGAATTTCCCCAATTTACGTTGGAAAGAAATCGATCATCTTCCACGAAGGACGGTACGCCCTTCATTTTCAACATTGGATATAGAGCGCAAAGGGAGGGAGGGAGCGATTAGAAGTTAAACCTTGCTGTTGCTCGGGCGAGCTTCGAAAAATTTCTCGAAACAAGCCAGGAAAATATATATAAAGCTAGAGGCGCGTGCAGATTTCTCCGCCACATTGGAAGCAATGAGAGGAGAGAAGCGGAGAGTGGCATGGGAGAAAGAATAGATGGATCGTATGGAAAACACGCAAAGGGGAGAGAGGATTGAGAAATTCGATGAACGAGGAAAGCGAAGAAGGAAAGGGGAGAGGCGCGTGCTCGCTGCTGGGAGAAAGAGGCAGGAACGTAAAGAGAGATAGAATTGTCGTCGTCGTCGTAATTGCAAGAAATCATGCACGAGAAGAAGGCGTGCCCGCGCCGGCCACCTAGAAGGGTGCACGCCCATGCAGCGCGTGTTAACCGTGTTGTTAAACATTGTCCAATACATAATTGTTACTAATTTACATTTATAAGATAAAAGGAGGAAGGGAGAGAGGGGAAGAAACCGCAGAGCATCCTTAGTGGTTAGAAGCTAAGCTCGCGATGGTAGATGTTTATGTATATATACATATATATCTATATATATATATATATATATATATATATAAAATAAAATAACGAGAAGAGGATATAAAAAGAGTATAACGAGACAGGACTCAAAATGTTTGCACGGGCGGTCGGGTATCTGCCGGTGTACATGTAAATATATGTATTTATATATGTATACGCGCACATATATAAACGTACATATACCTACCTATGTATCTATGTAAATTAGAAGCGTGAGACGTAGAGGGGCGGACGTATGCGTTTGAAAGGTAGCGACTGACGGAGTGAAAGAAGAAAGCGAGACGTTAGGGGAGCGAGAGAGAAAGAGAGTGAGAGGGGGGAAGAGGGCGAGTGTGGATGTGAGAAGGGTGAGAGAGAAAGAGACAGAGAGAGAGAGAGAGAGAGAGAGAGAAAGAAAGAGAGAGAGAGAGAGAGAGAGCAAAAGAGCGAATGAGACAGCGAAGAACTACACGATTGCACGAACAACGGCGTTTACACGCGAAGAATGGCGAGCGAACGTGGTCGAGCCGTCGAAAGATCATGGACCGGAATGCTTGTCTTTCCGCGTGGCGCGACGACAACGATGCCCGAGAGGAATCGTGCGTGCGGCGAATGGGGTTTACGCAGTGCGTGCAAAGAAGAAGAAACGTATACGTATGTACACGCGCATACTTATATATGTATGTATAAGTATAGATGTACTTATATATATACACAAAGTATACGCATTCCTATGTACGCATACAGGTACACGGATCGTATAAGACGAGGGAGAAAAATCGATACGCCTTTGGTACAACAATGGCTTTTTCTAATAGACGAAGCGACACGCGCGAGAATTAAATATACATTTAATACCGTTACGTAGGCACACGCGAGGCTGACCCGCGAGTTCCCTTCTGAGCACGGAATCTTACTTTCGTCCACCGTCACCCGTGCTGCCGCCCTTCGCCCTGTTCCAGGCTTGCATTGCGTTACACCGCGACGCGGGGACACGCCGCGCTACTCTCCCTTTTCTCGAACGATCGATAATTATTGCATTCGGCGGGAGCTAAACGTCCAACGAGGAGGGAAACGAACGGAGGATCGCGCGTATGCGAATGTAAACGTGTAGAATATATCGCACATATTTCCATGTATATATATGTATATACATCCCCTTTTTTCATGCCGTGTCCCCTCGTTTTTGATCGAATCCGGATCCTCTCTGTCGTCACACTCGGCCAGCCCTGTCGACTTCCGGCTGGTTTCCTCGTTCTCTTGTCAGCGAAAACGATCCGACGACTCGGTGCTAACGGCGATCGACGATGACCTCGATCATTGGTGAACGCCAGGGCTGTTCGCGTGGGTATTGATAAGCAATGTTTTTGGACGATTTACCAAAAAAAAAGTAGATTAGCGAGCGAGAAAAATATCCGGTCAGTTGGGAGCCTGGGGCATCTTGGTCCGTTGTGCGTGACCAAAAGTCACGGCGGTAGGAGAGAAGAAAGGAGAGGCACGGGAAAGAAGGAGAAGAAGAAGAAGCAGAACTGGAGAATAATAACTCGTGACATTTGCCTGGTATCACGCTAGCATCGAAAAGTCCCTTCTTTTAACCCTTTTAGCGCCAAAGTAAATGACAGTTATGCGATGATCGTTCACTCCACCACTGGACTGAATTTTTATTTATTTTTTCTCTACCGCAGCGCTTGAAATTAATCCAGTGTTACGCGACAAAGTGATCCATCGGTTCGTTTGGTCCAAATTTGTTGATATTACGCAAAAATAACGAATATATAAAGTCGAAAAATACTCGGATAATATGTGTTAATAGGTCAAACAGAAATTACACGTATACTTTGCCATGTGCTCGTGCACGACTTTACGCAGCCTGAAGGGGTAATTCGAATATTTCTCACGATGTTCTACGGCAATAATTTACGCGATTTTGGATAATTCTGATGATAACATCGTCATTAACGTTCGGAGGTTGCGAATCCAGATAACGTCCATGGTTTTCTTTCCTGCAAAAAGATTTGGGCGGGCATACGCATTGTCAGCCGAAAAAGTATTTCAGAAACGAACGATAACTGATTGTTTCAACGATTTGTTCGAATCTCCCTCTACTCGTAGTCTTGGAAAAAATTCAAAACTCGATTAAATGGAGTACTTGAGCAGTAGTTTTTCCGACGCGACTTCCTCCTTTGACCCATCGAGATCATCGGTCCAAGGCAATATCACGAAGTCTCTTTTGATCACATCAAAATCAAGTAAGGAGTCGCCAGCTTTGATCACGCAAATAACGAGTTGTCACATCGACGATCAACGATGCGTTAAGCGGATAATCGCGACCCCGGTGTTTAAGGAGTCGGTTTCATATCGACCGTTTTGGATGCCTCCCACGATCGCGGCTGGAAATTAATAGCAGCTTCTAACAGTCTGCCCAAACAATCCTTGCTGAAAATTCCATCGTACTCTCGCTCTCTCCCTCTCTCTCTCTCTCTCTCTCCCTCTTTCGCTCTCCCTTCCTCCCCGATAACCCTCTTACCTCCCTCCCCCGGCGGTGCGCTCCCTCTCTCGCTCTATCGTGATTCATCGGCCGACCTTCGAAGGGAAGTAATCGATAGTCTGCGTTTTATACCTCTCTTCGTGAATTCGCAATGAATCGATACAATTTAACGTCCCTAGCTCCTCTCACGACGGGGACGCTGAAGCCAGTCCCCCCCCCCCCTCCTCCGCCTCTCCTGGCTCCTTCGACCCCGGATAAAAATTATGTCCCGCCGTTAAGGAGGGAAAGTAATTTTTCGCCATCCCGGCATCGCGGCTACGTCCGCGCTTCTTAATATCCAAGATCTTTTTACGATTGTTGCTGGAAATTAATATTCTTCCCATCCCCCCGTTTTTTTATTTCCACCCACCAGGCGTGCCCTCCTGTCTCTTCCTCCGTCGCCGCTCCCCCCTTCTTCTGCCCCCTTCAGCCCCTCCTCCTGCTCTTGACACGACCCCAGAAATCCGCGGTCGCAATTCGCGCAACCGTGCTCGTAAAAGGGAGAAATTAAAGAATCTCGCGGTGCCCGCTCGCCACGCTGGGCGTTTTTTTCCCCTCCCTCTTATTTTTTTCTCGAAAACACTCCGCGTCCACCGCGACTTCAAGCCCCTTCCCCCCGGTTCCCCCGATCCCTGGGCTTCCACCGTTTTTAACCCGCGCTCAAGCGATCCCTTTCTTCCCGCATTTCCGTCCGATTCCAAAAAAGCTCCCACTTCTGGGAATAACGTCACCCTGGCCGCGACTCTCTTGGCGCACCAGACTCCTCCGTTCATCGAGCATGGAATGGCGCCGATTTTTGTAATACTCCTTGTAATATACCGACGCGATTTGCCTTCCCCGGACTTCGATCGCGGTTCGCAGCTGTCTTCGTGCGCGAATTATTCATTGAGGCGTGCGAGTAAATGTGGCAACGTTTATATTGGCTCTGCGAAAAATGAATGCAAGGCTTTTGATGAATTATGTACTTCTGGTAAATATTGCTTTACGTTCGCGTCGAATTACGATTTGTTTTTTAAATATAATGCTACGTTGAATGGACAAATCTTTGATCCTTTTTTTTATTCTATTTCGTTGGCATACCGCGATGTGACGTTCGATAAATAACGTTCGGTAAATTCGAACAATGGGTTTCTCCGGCATTTTCTCGGGGAATTAGGAGATACTTCCTCGGGTCCGTCCTGTGTCCAAGAGTATCGAGAACCATCCGGGCTTGGTGGAAAGTTCGGCGATTAAGCTCGAAAGGGGTGAAACGGTTTCTCTCCTGAAATCGCCGCTCTCCATCCGCGAAACGACCAAGGGGGGAAATTGGAGTTAGGCTCCTTTCGCTTCCGATCTTTCGAGCTGGCTAACCCACGATGATGTTGCGCCAAGGATTTCGATATCATCTTTACGACCGTGTTGTTGGCGTTAGATAATTGCGCGATCTATACACCCAGTCGAAAGCCTCGGGACACCTAATAAAGTCTGGCAAAGTTCTAAGAGAATTTATTACCCATTAGAGTATCTCAAGGAAGCGATCGTTCCTTCCTATCGATTATCATCGACGATGATTACGATAAGAATCGTTCGCGATACTCTAAAACTTAGGAAAATCATGATAACACATAGAACTCCCGATCATCGATATGCTATAAAGCACCAAGAATTTCTAAAATCAAAATCCTCGCCTTGAACGGACATCAATATTTTCAACTATTTTATATCTACATATTGATACAAATCCGGACAAAATACGCGTGCAACCAACCAAGATCACCTTCACCCCAATTTCCAACGTTCAAAATAAATTTCTTATCGCTCAAGAAAATTTAGTCGCCAAGCACCCCACTCTTGTATAATCCGCAATTAATCAAACAATCATTAGTCACAAACGATTCACATCCCTGAAGATACAAAATCATTGGAACATCGGCAAGAGAGAAAAACGCGCACGCTCGAGCGGAAGCGTTGGACGAAGAGTGGAAAAGGGATATCGGGCAAAGACGCCCCCTCTCCTCTCCCTTCTGCGGGTCAAACGTCCGCGATGTCCTCCCCGTTTCCTCCAGCCGGTACCGTCGGCTATCACGAGACCCTATCCCCCTTTTTCTCCGCGGTCTCTTCCCACCCGACCACTGCTCCTCGAGTTTCGAACTGTTCTCCCCCGTGGCTGAACGGGGACCGGCTTTACGGCGCACCACGTGCGCGAAAGCCCACCCGGCGAATCATTCGGCGGGCGTTAAAATAATAACGGCAATAAATTCGCGGGACAGAAGCAGTTGGGGGGGCTGGGGCCTGGGGGGAGGGAGGGAAGGTTACGGAAGAGGGAGCCATCGCGTCGGTGGAGAACCGGTCGAAGGAGATGAAGAAGGAGACCTCAGGAGAGGCGTAGGAGCAAATGGTTCGGTCGAAGAAGCGTCAAGGGTGCGAGAGAGACAGGGAGAGGGCCTGTGGGGAGGGGGTGGGGGGGGGGTTGTGGCTGTAGGGGAAGACCGGAGGAACCAGGGTTGCAACGTTCGTTGGGTTTCGGTCGAGGCTGGCTACGGCTGGGAGAGGGGTACCACCCGAGGGCGGAGGGACTGCGATGGAGAGAGAGAGAGAGAGAGAGAGAGAAAGAGGAGGAGGAAGAGGAGAGGCAGGGAGAGAGAGAGAGAGAGAGAGAGAGAGAGAGCGAGAGCGAGAGAGTGAAAGGGAGGACCAGAGTACGTATTGATCTCACAAGTCTCCCAACACACAGCGGCCGCATAAAACAGGCCAGTGTCGCCGTCGCTGTCGACGAAGTCCACGTTTCGTATACTTTTCGACACCCCTCCCCCCCATCCTTTCTCTCGGTGTCTCTTTCCGTACGCTCGTACACGAATCGTCCTGTTGGAGAGAGAGAGAGAGAGAGAGAGAGAGAGAGAGAGAGAGAGAGAGAGAGAGAGAGAGAGAGAAAGGAATGACGAGGAAGGAGAGAAAATCTCGTTGACGACGCCCAGCCTCTTTGCTACTACGGCCTCCTATCTTCGGTTAGCGGTTGGTACGCCGTTGAAAATATAAAGGCCGCCGTAGGATAAAAACCACCTCCTCCTTCCTGCCGTTGCCCATCCTTGTTTCCAGATTGCATACGACATTTTTCTCGAAAAAGATTAGCGAGCCACCGACGCAACGTAGCTCCCGTTACCCCTTGCTCCACTTCGAGGGAGGATAGATGCTTGAGATCTGAAAGGAGCGACCGCGTTCTCGAACGATTTTGATTCCTTCCCTTGTGACCTAGCGTTGCGCGAGAACACGTGGAAAAATCGTCCCCCGGTTTTCTTTGGCGATATCAAGAAGGCATCGCGAAGATCGTTTTGCAAGAGGCCTGTAGTTGAACACTCTTCCTACTTCTTTCGTTACTGGCGGGATCGGAATTAGTTTTCATCCCCAACGCTATTGTTTTCTTGTCCCGAGGAATGTAGCAAAATTCCCCTATTTTCCGTCATTCGCTTTTTCTTTCCTGGTAACATCCTTCTCGACCGACAACCACCGATCCTCAAAGAGAGTCTTGTCCTTGGAGCTTCGAACAAAAAGGGGGAGGACGCGCACTGCGTGGCGGTAACCGCCTACGTGTTCCACGTTCGTTTTTACCGGCAACAAAACTAGCAGTCGCGGCGAGTTTCGCCGGCAATCGCGCTCATTAGCGGGCCAACTTAACGCAGTTATTGCTAACGACAGCCAGGAACGTATTCTGCTCCGTGAACTCCGAGAAACTTTCTCGGGGGCGCAAAGAAATCATAACACGACATACGTTAACATATGCATATACATATACATATATACATATACATATACATATAGACATATATACACACACATACACATTTACATATACATGCATGTATGCGCGCGCGCGCGTATATATATATGCATGCATGTATGTATTTAATTATTTTAATGATCGCTAGTCAACGAGGTGGAGTATTTAGCTCATGGGCAAATTTGCCCTCCACGAAGATTTTGATTACTCCGGCTTCCATTAATGAAACTTTCCCCCATCGCGTTTCGGTCGATTTCCTTTTTAAACTATTTAAAGGCAGCCGTTTTAATTTTACGAAACACATCTGCCGTAGACCATCGAGGTACTACAGAGTCTTTATTAAAAAGAAAAATTCCCGTACTATACCTCGGATGCAAATATTGCTCCGGTTTATATTCATTTCAATAGCACGGTTATCTCCGAGCGCAATTTAGACATTTTCTCCCGACATTTTTTATATAGCGGCTCGATATCCACTTGAATATTGAAACTAGTTCCGTGGGTAAATGCGTTTAACGAAACGTAAAAGAATGGATTTGCATAAATCCTCGAACGGGTTTACAAAATTACGCTACCGCGGGGCTTCGTTCGTTCCTTCCTTCCTTCAAAGACCACTTCTGATTACCATTGACACAACATTGTTTTTCTATTTATTTCCAGAAAAAAAAAATCGCTTTCCAAGATGATCACGGAAAATTTATAGCGCGACCAGTACATTGATTCGGCTTTGATTACATTTAGGACGTACTTCGTGAAGAAAATAATTACCGGTGCAAAAAATACCCTTTTTCAAGCCATCGTTGGGACTTTTCGAGTAAATCGTGCGCTTAGAAACATTGTCTTACGATCTGGAGTGAGCGATAACGATATAATGTTCCGTTATCGAGAGAAAAGGAACATCCTTATAATAGCAGATCTACGATAAAATTCGGTATTACAATCAAACATTTCTCGATTTTATCCATCCCAGGTTGACCAATGACCGCCGGCAGCGAGTCGTGAGTAGTTTGGGAAACTACTATCCGCTGGCTGTAAAGTAAGAAATTAGCCAAGTTCAAATTCGTTCGACGAGAATCGACGCACGCCCGATTCTTACGATCGAACAGTTCTAGACCAGAATCGATCGATGCTTCGATCGCGATCGGAGTCTAGGGGAAGGTCGTGCGACAAAGAGGACCAGTCGGAGGCCGACCGACGATCCTGCGCCGAGCGATAAGACGAGAAGGAAAATTGCGTGTTTGTGTGTGCGTGCGCGCGTGGCGTGCGATTGAGTGCGTGTGCGCGAGAGTGAAAAAAAGAGCCACTGCCTTAGCGACTGCAGGATCCGTGCTAGAAACAAGGCCTTAGAAGGTAACAAAACCAGAAACATAATTAGAATTAAGTAAGTCTGTTGTTGTTAACCGGAAAAAAAAGGAAAAAAAAAATGGCGGAACTTAGAGAGAAACCACGACGAACAAAGGACGTTTGGCGTAATGTAATACTAATTAGCCCTTGTATTAAGCGCGTAACGTATGTGTATATGTATATATATGTATATATATATATATATATATATATATATATATGTATATGTATGTATGTATGTATATATATGTACTTAACCCCCCGTGCCCATAATTAAGTAGGCGTCTTAACGCGTAGTCTTACATAGGATTATGTACGTGCTTGTCGCAAAAAAAAAAAGAGCGGGAAAGACGGAGGACGGTGAAGGAGGAAAAATGAGATCGCGGGTTGGAGCGGAAGAAGGATCGGAATGGTCGGAGGAAAAACCGATGAACGACCCGTTGCTTTAGCCACGAATGCCGTATCGCGCGTTTTCGTCCATGCCCCCCCGATTTCCCTCCTCGTCCTTACCGAGATTCGTTTCGAGAATGGGGCAATAACGACACGAGATCCCCGTGGTGAGTCGTATCCGAGTGCGGCTTCCGATAGAACGTAATTTTGCGCGCTGCATGCGTTTGCACAATGGATCGCAAGTGGCACAATATCATGAGATGTGTAATTAACGGTATGAAAAATATTCGTTGCACCGCTACACCGTTGTAAAGTACGTACAATTGCATAACGTGATCTCTCTCGTTAATATATTATACAGTTTGAAGCTCGAAAAACGATGAGTTCGGCTATGGAAAGCGAATTTAGTAAATTCAGGAAAATATCCTATGAAATCTATAACGAGCAATTGCCTTAATGTTACAACCAATATTATTTTCACGGTAAATAGCGTAAGGAGAAAAATACTTGTAAGATATCTCGGCGATATCCTCAAGCTTGTAGCGTCCGAAGCTTTTTGGACGTGGATTTAAACCCAGCGGAATTCTTGGATGACCATCGAAGCCGCGTCGCCCGAATGTTCCAACGTGTACGAGCGAGGCTTAATTTCCACGGACGAGCATCGTGATTATCCGGTTTACCGGCCGATTGAATTATCGTCCTGCCAGATTCCCGTGCACGTGTATTTACGCTCACCTGCTATCCACGTGGACGTGTTTCCACGCGGAGGGACGCAAAAGTTTCTTACCCTGTGCTTCATTACGATGCGCGAAACATCCAGGTCCTCCGGGCGCCCCGTATTACGGGAGCTTTCCCAAAGCCGAAATTCCTTTCGGGCCTCTCAACTTTACGCTCAGGACTTAAGAGAAACGAGCTAATAGTTTTGCCAAAGGAAACTAGCCCCGGGCCTCGGACTTTTTCTTTAAGCCTCGTGAAAGAAGAGGTAATAGTTTCGCCGAGAGGGAGGCGCCTTTTCGCGAGCAATTCTTCAAAGTACGATACAAGCATATAGAATGATTCCTCGGTGCAAAAAAGAAAAGAAAAAGAACTCTCAAACGATAAGATCGATTATCGCCATTCGATGATAATATAGCAACAGCTAAACGATACACGCTACCCCTGGACGCCTCCAAATTCGAATCTGATCAGAATCACCTTATCCATAATTCTCTTCGAAAAACGCTTCTCGCTGTCCAATAATACAGCGAGTGATGTACGCCGATATAGAATCTAGGGAAAAGTTACAATCGCTTCGCGGCTTTAAATTCTCGATTTGGGGAGGTTCATCCGCGAGTTGCGAGGCTCGATAAGGACGAACGGTCTAGCGGGGATCGATAGAGGCGGGGAAAGCCGAGGCGTAATAGGCGCGCGTATTTATATCCTCTGCAGCTGGCCACGATCGTTTTATCTTTGATTCCCCCCTGAAAAACGTTTCTCGCTGTCCGAAAATATAATCAGCCGAATATGCCGGTGCAACGCGCCGGTCTTTGGGAGAGTCACCGTTACACGCTGGCTTTAAATTCTTTATTTAGGGGAGCTTCATCCGCGAGTTGCGGGGCTCGATAAGAAGGCGGGCTCCTGCCGCGATCGATATACCGGGAAACCGAGACGTAACAGGCACGTGCACTTATGCCCTCGGCGTGCGGACGGTCACGTAAATTAATTGAATTATCGATTCGGCCGAGTCTTCTGCACCAGGCCATAAAGCTCCGGGATTTGGCGCCGGCCGACAATCGCTGATACTCGGTAACAAAAGCCCCGATAACCAACCACGGGCGATAAACCTTATCCCCCTCCCCCTTCTCTCGATATATATTCGAGACCCGGCCGTATAATCTCCCTTAGAGCCCGCTTTTTTTTTTTTCGCTATTTCGACGCGTCCTGCGGTTGGGCGAGCAGAAAACTCGGATACGCGCGATTCAATCGGCGCGAATAACGTTGGGCGTCGCGCGCCCCCGGCGCATGCACTTCCACGTTGAACTTACGGACTAAGGCGGCCGTTAATTAATTAGGTTATCGATCCGATCGAGTTGCCGCCGACTGGTTTGACCCTGTGCGCCAGCCGACCCGTTCCTACGAGTTGCGCTTATCATCCGCACACGTACGCCGCTCGTGACGTTGCGCACGTGTACGCGTGACACGCCTCGGGGTGTGTACGAGTTTCGCATAATCGTATGCAAATGCTCGGCTTTGATGCTTCCCCTCTCGACATTCCGCGATATTTTGCCGGGCTTCGATTCTTCGCCGACTACTTGCTCGAGGTGGCAAAAATGCGAGAGGGAGGACGCAGAGGGTTGGCTGAGATTTTCGAGGATGCGGAAGGTCCAGCCGTGCGTGCGGCGCAAAAATGGTGTTTGCAGTCGATCGGGTTGAATTACCAGGTGTAATCCGTAAGGCTCGAGTGTTCGAGGAGAACAAAGCGGTCGCGTATTAACTCCTATAACGCAATAAGCGGGAAAGTTGCGCGCGAGTCGCTCGAGAAAGCGAAGGCGGCTGGTGGCCTCGTGTTATCGAAGAGCTTTGGCTGTATTAACGTCGGCGGGAACTTTCGAAGGAGTCTCTCAATTACGATAATCAGCGGCCCGCCGATTTGTCCTCGCGCTTCCTCTTCGCTCCCGCTTCGAACGATGCTTTCTCGCTCGAAAAGTCGTACGGCACTTTTCTCCGCGTTACGATCTATTTCCATACCTGACTCCATCGCCCTTTATCGTCTCCGATCTTTCAGCTCGTGGTCGGTGCAATTAATCGGGCTAATACGGTGTTTTCATCTGCTTCACTGTCGAGTTCGAAATATCGCTTTGGATTCGTAATCAAAGGTCCCACTCGAGTCATTATACATTAATTTTATTCCGCAAAGCTTTCTTCCCTTATCGCTGGCACAATATGTTAATCCTCGTCGCTCTAATCATTCGGAATGCATGCACAGCGTAGAGTGAACGGAGGTTACGGTCTCTTCTGCCGCGCAAAGGTACCCGAATAATACTACATTCTGGCCATTTCTCTTATCCGAGCTGAGAAAGAACTTTGCTCTGCAACTACGATCAATCAAGCTTAATCTCTGTCCGTTAATTCCCGGGGGCGAAGTCGCAATAGACTTTCCCTTGTTTGTCGGAATATTTCTTGGCGTTAAACATGTAAACAAAGAAAATACATCATCCTCCGTGTTTGCGCGATTCGATCAACAACGAGACACCTTCGAAAGCTCTGGTACCGATAAAAGTTCAACGTGGATCACGCTCCAGGACGTCTGGAACATTTCCAAGCGAGCTCTCGATGGTACCAACCCCTACATTTCGTTAAAACTACATCTCCCCCTCCCCCCGCGCGCTTCCAGTTAGGCTCATGTCGAAGCTCGTCCGAATACACGCGATATTTACCAGGCGGTTATCTCACGGCTCGGTATAACCCTCCGTAATAAAGCCCCGAGAGCGAGTAGACAGCGAGTGAACGTTTAATAGTTCGTACTTGAGCGTTCTACGCCGTCGTTAATTTTTTTCCGCCTTCTTCATAACCGGTTCAGTGCCTCTCTACCCCGAGGCTCGTTTACCCCGGATGAATCGCGGGAGATCAAAATCCTCCTGCACCGTAAAGTGGCGAGAATTGCTCGTAGACCCGGCCGGAGCATTATCGCGGTCACTTTAAGAGAAAGGCAGACAGGGTGGCTTTTAGGAGCCCATGGCCGCCGTTATGAGGGAGGAAGGTGGGGGTGAGGAGTCGAGACGTTGCACTATCGTGCCCGGGAAGATTCCGCCACCCCTCGTCTTTGATTCCGTCGCTCTAACATTGGCCATTTTTTACTCGCGCTCTTGGAAAATTTCCTGCCGCCTTCTCACATCAATTTCGTTCCCTCTCATCGCGGCATGCGTCTTAAAAATAAAATGTTTCCCTTCGTCTTGCAGTACGGTTTCGCGCTCGGTGGTGTTTTATCTCGTGTCTATCGATTTCCACTGTGTTAAATATTTTGATTTCACGACCTTCGAATGGTATATATATATATCATTTTTGCTCTTTTTTTTTCAGGAAAATTGAATCCTCTTTTTTTCATTCTTGACGATGTTGGTTTAAAAAAAAAATAACGTACGGATATATATTCAAAAAAATTATATGAGCAAAGATTTAATACGCAATAGCTCTGCGCACTGTGGTTTACAGCACTCCATGGAAGTATCAGAGTTAGGCAAAGATTTTTTTACACGTGCCCTTTAAGCGTTTTCGAGTATCTCTGCTAAAAATAATTTCACGTTACCGGTTATCCACTCTTTATCCCTGTCTATCGTCATACATGAGCCCAGTGTTTTGCTTAAGGCTTTGCAAAGTCACGCGGCTATGATTCGAGGAGAACGACGAATCTCGCTGTTCCACGAGGGAGTTGGAGAGAATTTTGAATCGATCAATGGAGCGAGATTTGTGGCCACGGGAATCCAAGAGGGGGGAGGGTGGGTGAGAAATTCCAAGGTTCGATCGGCTATCCTTCTCGACGTCACTCTCCTGGATTGGTTCATTTGTTAGAAGGAACCTGGGCAGGACTTCCACCGGTTAAAGTATTTGCTCTAAAAAGGGGGAAAAGGGATGATTTCGTTTATTTTATCCCGATACGATAGTATCCGCTTCTTACGTATTTCTTCCTCTTCCCTTGTCAGACGACCGAGAGTGTCTTTTCAGAAATACCCTTCACGAATGCTTTTCAAGTTTAAAGGAATTGGCCGAATGTCTGTTGAAGGTAGGACTGCAGATCGATTCGTCACAGACCGATCGATATAATAGCCCTTTACCTTCCTTTCTCAATCTTCACCCAAATCAGCTTAGAATCGTACATATTTCTAGAAATACTAGACTACTATCGAGTTTCTAGGATTTCTAGAATACTTACGAGTTTCATTCGAAGAGCTGAGTAATTTGTCAAGCAAAAAAAATTGCATTTTACGAGGATTTTATCCTCGCTACTTATCAATTAAGAAACTCGGCGCTTATCAAAGTATTGTTCTCGCACCGCGTGCAATTCATTTCCCACTCGTTTTCCGCTCTCGCGATCGAACTTTTGATTATCGAAGATGCCGAGGCAAAGTTCAAATCGATTGGAAATCCCGCGCAGTAAGAAACGTGCCGTTTTAATCGCACAGCGAGAAACACTCGCGAAACGTCTTCGGTTTTTGGGCCTCCGATGATTTCCTCGGAAATCCCCTCGCAAGATTCCCGCGCGTATCTTTCCTTGACGGTCGCTTTTAAGCGCAACCTTGGTTATATAAGCGCAAAGGGGGAGTCGAGGAGGGAAAAAAAGAGAGAGCGAGAGAAGGGTCGAGGCTGGAGCTTCGGCGAGACCCGAATTGGATGGGATTCACCGGAAAATTAAAGCTCCCAACGAGACCTGCAAGTCGACCAGACGAGCAACTCGAAAATGTGCCGACTACGATTCCCCCGATATCGCTTTATCTATAACCGGCTCCCCCCTTGGCGTTACCTACTTTCAAACGTACAATGCCCGTTTCTTCTTCCACGCTCCTCCCCCTCTGTAGTTTCGAACACTTAGCAAATCGCGGCCCGCCAACGAAAGCTGATTATACGTTGACCCTTTAACGGAACCTCAGAGATGCACCCTTGCCCTGGCATCCGTCAAGTTCTTTAAGATTCCAATCGATGGTAATTTGTGAAACTTAAAACGCGCTTGCTGAAATACTATCCGATCTTTTTCCTCGGCTAAAGAATCGGGGATTATTGGAATACAACACCGAAGTAATACGCTGTTTTCTGAAAATTAATTAGTCCCAACGATCGTTTAAATGGAGAAAAATGGAGGGAGAAATAGTTTGAAGGAATCGTGATAATGCGACACAGGGAAAGAATGAGGATCCGCAAATATTATCTATCGGTTGAGAAATGAAGAGCATCGATACTTACATCGTGACGTTTATATCTCTTATCGTATTTACCTGTTCGACTTCGGTCCATGCGGCTGTAACAATTGCTTTCTTGAACTTTCGCTTTCCATAGCCGCCGTCTTATACATCTCGATTAAATCTACTTCACGTGCATTTGAGTTCGGTTGCTCGAGTCTTTAAGGGACTCACTATCGTAAAACGAGGTGCATTGACTCTTTACGAAGTTTTATTTAAGGTGACATTACCGGTGGTTGACTAGGCTGCGTTCAATATCAGCGTAGCGTCTAAACGAGCAATAGCAGCTTGCGCTCAAGTCGCAGGTACGAAGAGTTAATACGTTCTCCATTCAATTTCTACCAACGCGATTTGTCATTAAGAGAAATGAACATTTCGAGCCTGGTGCTTAGCACATCGAATATCGGCGAAAGGCACGTCGGATGAGAGCAAACGGAGTCGCAGGGGTAAAACGTACCCTCGATCAAGCGACGACGAGCCAAATTTTTATGTCAAACTCATACCCTATAGAGACTCAAATCCTGCTTAGAGGTACGTTTCATAAGCGACGGATAATTCCGATTTAATCGGGCATCCAATGGGTCTCGTGGATATCACGAATCTGCGGGATAAGAAATGTACCTAATAAATTATCCGTTTTATCGACCTTCGATGTGTCTTCCGTTAGTTGATTCGGCCTTATCTACGATACGCGCGATTATCGGAGTAATTTCGCAAAATTGACCTCCCGAAATGATTCTTCGAAAGGCAGGAAACGAGCGAGCAATTTGCGTCCGTGGAGAAACTCGGTGCAATCGATACGACGACACTCGGCGGATCTCCAGGCGTGATCCCGAAAAGGAGAGGGGCGCGTCCAACATTCGGCATCCCTTTTTCCTCGGATGAACTTCTCTACCGTCGGGCAACGCGTATGGAATCGGGCCGCCCCTTGCGCAAGCCATTTTGAGCGATGAAATAAACATTGGTAGAAGGAGGAAATCGTCGAGAAGTGAGCGGTAGCCTATCCGAGGCAGGTTCGATGCGTCGCACAGTTTTTCTTCTTCTTCTACTTCTTCTTCTTCTTCTTATTCTTCCTCTTCCTCGACTAAAATAGATTTCCATGTCGTGCCGGAGCGCACGGTCGGGTTAGATAAAAAGGAGAGGCAGACGGAGAAAGTGAGAGAGAGAGAGAGAGAGAGAGAGTGCGTGAGAAAAAAAAAATAGGGGAGAAACAGCGGATTTTCAGGGTCTGCAAACCGAACAAAAAAAAAAACCATGCGTATAAGCGAGAAAAAGAAAACGCCGGTAACGTCGATTCTAAGAGTAGTTGCAGATGTAAAGTAAATATACAGCCGCGATGCACTCGTTCGTGTATCCGTCGATGAAAATTTGTAGCAAATCATCCTTTTCCCTTACCGACGCGACCCTTCGAGGTCCCCGTTGGGAGGCCGGGTCCGCCGCTGGTCGCTCATCGACGATCGGGAAGCGAGCGTAAAGCCGAGAGAGGGGGAAGGGAGCGAGAGCCCTCGTAGATCCCGCGGTTTCTCAAGGCTCCTACGAAAACCAGCTCGTCGTTCAGCGCTCGAGCACTTGGCCGACCGAAAGCGGCGTTTCCGAGCGCGCGATGTCCTCTCGCGTCTCGGGTGAAGCGACGAGACGTCAGCGCTTCGGTCGTCCCTTCATGCTCAGATTGGCGCGGATCCGGGCTCCGTTAACTTTTTGGTCCGACTCCAATTAATGGGGGATTAATTAGGAAGACGCGTGCGCGCGCATGCAAGTTTATTCAACACTGTACCACGTAGAAGAAAAAGGAAAAGTAAAAAAAAGAGCGAGAGAGAGAGAGAGAGAGGGAGAGAGACGTCCCATTCCTCACCCTCCCCCGTTAGAGTCGTACCGCGGCGAGCACAGAGCGGCCTCGCGTCTGATTTTTCTCGTCGAGCCACGTTGCTCCCGATCGCCGATAGTTTCCTTTTTATCGATAAGCGCGTGCGGTTACCGCGGTTTCGACTTTTTTTCGGGTCGGCGAACCTCTTTGGCGGATTGGCAGCTGCGGCTTGGAACATCGCCGAAAAAAGGTGAAACAAAAACGAGAAAGAACATCCAGCGACCCGCGGCCCGCATTTTGGTTTGGCCGTGGAAAGGAAACGCGCGCCTCTGCTGCTTCGTGATAGGAGAAGGAGGAGCGTGGGGGAGGGAGAGAGAGGGAGACAGAAAGAGAGAGAGAGAGAGAGAGAGAGAGAGAATCCTACGGCGATCGTCCCTATTCGGAAAAAAAGTGACGGCGCCGTAGCCTTACCGGCGAGTGACGCTTTGCGGATAATCTCGAAGCACTTTTTGACGTTAACCAGTACTCGCGTGTATCCCCGGTTAGGTCGCATTACGATTAAGGTAAACGACAATGGAGCGTTGCGAATTATGCGAGGAGTCCAGTGGGCGCGGGCTGAAGATGCCGCGAGGCCGTCATCGCCGCTGGAGTCGTACGGCATTACCGTTGATCGCCATTATAGCTTTTGCCATTGTTACGGATCATTGTTCCGGCGATATGTGTCACTCTCGTTACAGAGACTCATTGCCGCGACCACGAAGTCCACGAACTTTGGGATCTTATATCACGAGAAGTAACACACAACCAAATATGTAAGCGTTTGTAAGACACACACGAAAAACAAAGAGAATAATCAGTGAGAGCGAGAGTGCGAGAGAGTCGGAGAGAGAGCGAGAGAGATAGGGGGTGTGAAAGAGGGTGTGAAAAGAGAGAATGATGAATGAGCGAGAGAGCGAGGGAGAAAGTATGTCAGCGTGTGTGTGTGTGTGTATGTGCGTGTGTGTGAGGGACAGAGAGCGAGAGTGTGAGAGAGTGAGGAAGAGAGGGAGGAAGAGAGCGAGTGAAAGGGCGATAATATAGCGCGAGAAAGAGAAGCATTAGTTCCGTCTTTGAGTGTTGAGAATGTTCATTTGTAATTGTTTAAATCTAATGAGAAATGTACTGTAAAACTATAAGTACTATAGGCACTAAAAATATATCATTTGTTGACATGAAAAAATAAAAAAAAACCAAGTGGCGTTTGCTTTATCCGCGACAGTGTGCGAGCGGAGGATTTTTACAGTTTGTTACTATCGCAACGAATGCTACGTGGGGGCGAAATGGTGACACGGGAAAAATGGGAGGGTTTTTGTCGTAAGAATAGGCCCTTAAACAAAGAGGAGCCATTGTTCTCGTTGATTGATTCTCTCCTCCGTTCCCAAAGTACATACGAGGTGCGATTATAGCCAGAAAAAAGGAAGACAATTGGGTATTAATAGCTAGATCAGAGAGAGAGATTTCTTCGTTACTATTACCATCGCCGTATTCATGGCCAATAACGGGCGTGGTATCAACGTTTTGCAGGAGAGCAGAATTCATTGGAAGTGATTTTCGCCGGAGATACCTCGAGTATAAACGCCATTAACCCTTTCGCCGATCGACCTGATTTTAGTCGGAAAAAAAAATCACGTTCTTAGCGCATCGCGCCGACTTTTATCTTCGCGTTCCAATCTCGGTTTCAACACTCGAGGCTTCAACACTTTCGGTATTATAGACGCCACGTGTGGTTGGCAAAAATAATCGGCATAGACCAAACGTTTATACGTACGTTTAAGAAATGTTTAAAAATTACACGATGCGCGAAAAAGACTTCGATCTACAGCTATCTGAAAAATTCGCTTAAATCTAAAAGCCTCTATACTCAAAGTATCAATACATACCAATGATACGAATAACGATAAGGAATTATGCGAATAATACTTAATCGCTCAGAACGACTCAAATCCTGAGTTACATTTAGAAGTTTTCCGCTCGAGACGAACGAAGGGGCGTCGCTGATTTTGGTCGAAACGCGGTGAAAGGGTTAAAACGTTAGAAAACTGGCCAGCGGCGTCGAGTTGAACGACATCGATCCAAAGTGTTGCGGTGCTGAGTTATCTCGTTTACTCTAAGTCCATTCCTTATTCCGCGCTATCGCCGTAACTCGCCGATAACGGAGATTACAAGCTGAAATTCGCAAGGAGAAACTTGCGAGGACTCAAGAGGAAACTCGGATAACCGTGTGAAAAACGGCGGAAAGGTAAGTGAATGATTTGTGATTTCTACCGGCCACCCCAAAGGTATTGATAACGAGTACGGTGGAGGGAGAAAGAATCGGATTTTCGGTCTGAACTCAAGCTTGGATACTTCGATCGCGTTTTATTATTGTACCATCCAGATGCCTGCCGCCATTTCTTCGCTGTGGACCTTTCCTTTGAACGATTGACCCACGAGTGATTCATTCTTCTCCAGGAAGAAATCGATTTTTTTTTATAATTAAGTTCTCCTATCCTCAAATCCCATCGACTGGCTGTGCATACATACAAAGAATGACGCATGCACATTCGACACATATGTATATGCACGGCGAGTACGCATATACATGTATTTAATTGAAATAAATTATCTTCAATTTAAATAGTAATAGTAAAATCTTAAATAGTACTAGGATGCATAAATGAATCGAACTTCTGAATGCATATGCGATGACACGATCGAATTTCGGATAAGACCGATATCTCCCTTGTCGAATGATCGTTTTCGTCATCAAAAAGTTCTTACCACGATTCCTTTTCTGTAAAGCTCCATGAAATGGATAAAAGTAAGACAAAGATTTTTTTTTTACATAAAAAAGTCTTTATATCGCTCGTTTTGTAAGCACAGTAACGAAAATATAGATTTCGCGTCGGTACCGACAAATCTCGCCACGGAATAATCTGAACGTTACATATCGCATTACGCTCGACGTACAATATTGACTCATGTTTAAATAACTATAACTGCATTATACAATATTCGCGCAAGATGATTTATATAAATATAATAATTACGACCGTTTAAATATCTATCGCGATAACTTCAGCCGCGTCTAAGTAATACTCAAAATTCGTTATCGATGGCTTTGTCAGCCACCGCCTTCCGAACCTTCCTGCCAATCTATAGAGTTCGATAGTTCCCTTATTACGACACTGCGTCGGATCACGTCTTCGACCACTCGTTCTTCGCACTCCTCATTGGCACGCATAGGCCGATGAGACTGAAGTCTTTGAGTTTCTCGATATTAAATTACTTCAAGTTCGTTCTGTCCGTAAAATTAGCTTGGAACTCCGCCGGTTGCAATGCGACATCGTCGATCCTCTAACAACGCAATTCATCGTTTGCCATTGACGAAGCCGATACGAAACTTTGCTCACGTGTACGCGGAAACCAATCCATTCGTCGGTTCACAGTGCCGCCGTAATCGTTGCTATTGTGATTGCTGCTGCTGCTGCTGCTTCTGCTGCTGGGCGGAAAGGTTAATAGACTCTACATTCTGGTGATTTTCCTGTCCTATCCTGGATTCCATCAGCGGCTCCTCGATCTTCTCTTTCGCGGAGGCCGGCACCGTTGAGTTCAGTAGGCCTTGAGTAAAACATGTCATTGTCGTTCATGCCCGAAAAACAACCAATCATGTATATTCTAATAGGACAAAGAAAACAATCTATTTGGTGCCTTTTCACATTACACGCTGCATCGTCTGACGTAGCGCCGAAAGGCTTGTAAGTTTCAATCTTGAGAAAATCAAGAATTTCGGACAGAGTACAGGAAAGGCCGTACTCACCGAATGTTTCTCCATCGAGGGAGGTTTCAGAATATACTTTCGGACCGCACGAAACTGTCTTTAGTCAATCGACATATTTTATGTACCGATTCGAAACGAGAGATTACATTTTTTTTTCTTTCTTTTTCCTGATATTCTTTCTCGATTGTCATTCGGGAAATAAACGGGCAACCGGGGGCCCCGTCGAAGCTCGAGCGCGACGATAATTTCAAGACGTCAACTTACATTTACCGTTGTCGCGGTACTTATTCAGCTGTCTATAGACCTGTTTCATGCGCTCTATGTTGATCCTGGAGCTCTTGCTGTGATTGACCATAGGCAGAGAGTATTCTTTACCGATGATGCACTTGGATACACGTTGCACGCTCAGAGGAGCGTTCCAGGGCTCGTGAATGTATCTCGTGGGGAAATTTTTCAGTACGGGCAAGTAACGTCTGCCGTCAAGATTTTTGAGAGAGTGGAAAAGAAATGCACATTGTAAAGCAAAAAACTTAGATATCTATTCTCGGCGATCGGACATGAGGGAAAGTGGCTCATTGCTGAGGATCGCGTCGTTTCAAGTCATAATGCGCGTCTTTGCTGATTATTGGCGAAAATCGTTTACCTGATGTAATCCCCGTTCGGATCGGCTTTTCGGCCGAATCTCACGGGGCAATAGCAGTGGAAGAATTGCTGGAAAAAGGAGCTACAGGATAGCCACATCCACATGCCGGCGTTCACCGACCAATCGGCGTCCAAGAGGAGTTCGTCGAACACCTTAAGAGAAATCAATCGTCATTCCCCTCGCTGCTCAATATCGAATCCACCAAAAGGCTTTCAAGGTTTCCGTCGCGTCGCGATTCAATCATAATCTAATTCGTACAGCGTACTCATATCGTGCGTATCCCCTTGCACGAGGCCCGATAACCGAGTTACTTCAACGCAGTTCGTTATGCGTTACACTAACAGGGATGGACACAAATTGTTAGGCTTTGTCGAAGCCGCAACGGATGGAGGTAGCGGAAAAAGCGAGCTTTCATGGCCTATAAATTATGGTCGTCTTTAATAACCGAAGGGTTCGTTTATCAAGATAACCAGCTCGACGCTTTCTCTGCTCTTGATTCAATATATACCGCCTCTCTCGCGATAATAAGTCGGGGGAAAATAATTTCGCTCCTAATAACGGTGTATTTCTCTTGACAAAAACTGCATTTAACCCTCTATAACTCACAGCGACTCTAAAATAACCTTTCGTTTACGAGCTCTATCTTTAATCAACGATTTTTATTTTAGATTCGTTCATTATTGGAAATCAAAGGTTTCTCGCTAGTCATGGAGATTTTTTTTCTTTTCTTTTAAGGACATGAGACTTTTTTCAGATATTCGACAAGAACCGTGAGGATCATTAAGCCTTATCTTCTATGGTGGATTCGGAACCACTGGAACTACAGAGTACACGTCACACAAATTGGCCACGGGTACTGAGCGAGTTTTGAACTTAAATCTCCCCAGTGGAAGTTTCGGTCTCTACCCACTGCACCATCGTAACGCACAACGCGATATTACACAGACAAATTATAAGGTACGATCAAAGTGTCGATAAATCAGAAAAAAAAATTGTTTATAGAGGGTTAACTATACCAAGAATCGAAATATTCGGAACGTCTGAATTCCATCAGACCTTTCGCGCTGTATTCATTGTAGCCATAATCGATCCCCACCCTGAGAGTAAAAGAGGTAAAGATTCCGCAGTGGTTTATCGATATCGACTAATGGGCGTCGGGGGCGCTGATCGAAATGCCGATGCACGTTGTGACATTTTACCTTCATTCCCTCCTCCCAGGAGATCCAAAGGTCGCCTCTGGTTAAGAAACAAGCGACGGCGTGTCTGGCCAAGTGATGTATCCAGCCTTCCTCTCGGAGCTGAGTCATGATCGCGTCGATCCACGGGAATCCGGTTTGACCCTGTTAAATACGCGCCGTGCGAATTTCAGGAGTGTTAAATTGTCCGTTAATAATCGATCCGATTCGTTAACCCGGCTTCGCGCCGGCCGGCCTTCGCTTTCGTCACGCTCGTACGAGACTCGCGAATCGATAATACCCCGGACTTCGACGTCGACGATCGCGCTAATTGAATGCTGGCCGAGGTTTGTATCTTGCGAGGCACGCGCGCCAATTCTCGATTCGCGTAGCAATCGCGAAAGTACGAGAATGATGGTTTATCCACCTCGGTTTATCCATATATATATACGACTATATATATTAGATAAAGGCTACTGCCAGGATTCAGCGAATACTGGCAATGATCCAAGCGTGCCTAACGCGAGTGTGACGGGCAGGAACTGCGAACACGCGGACTGCGAGTGAGAAATTTCCATCCTTGTCGCCGATAAGTCTTTCAGCGTCTCTCCCTTCGTAGATTATTGGGAATCTAATTTGTCCCTATCTTGTTTTTATCTAGAATCACGGTCGCTACTTTAGACAAACAGTTTTACGGAGTCTGTTTTCGTGTAATCGAAGAACCTTATCGTTACTCGGAGCACGATCTTTATTGCTGATTTTTTTTCTTTACCGAAACGCGTAATAAACTAAACGTTTACTGCATCGCGATATGACGAGCTTCGAGGGAATCTCGTACAGAGGAAGATGCCACTTTTCTTCTCGTAACGCGGATCCGCGTCGCGGAGTAGAGAGGTTACAAATTAATTTCTGCGAACATCCTTGTTTTCCCCTTATTAGGATACCGAAATGCTCGTCTTTCTCGTATTCTCGCGAGAATGCTTACGACGTAAGGAAATGGGACGGTGCCTTTATGAAAAAGGCTAATAAAGAGGAGACAGACGGGCTGGGCCTGGTGAAAAAAGTTCCTATTGGTTCTCATAAGGGAAAATTCACTCACGGTCGCCCACTTTGCCAACGCCTCGGCGTTCTTGTCCCACGGAATCTGCACGCAAATTGGGTTTCCGTGCATTCGATCGAAATTCGGATTCTTCGTGGCAGCGCAATAAAAGAACTCGCGCCAGAGGAGCTGCCCATGCAAGGAAAGCGGTGGCACTGCCTTCTTTATCTGTAACGTGACATCCGGACGAATTCAGGATCGCTGGGACGCAATGCGAATGGGAAGGATTTTCGAGGAACAACTTTCGCTCGAAGAATATACGAGGATGCTTTACATATTGGATATCGTATATAACGTGGACATGGCGTAACGTAATGCTGGCCTAACACCGTTGCTCGTTATTTGTGATAGGTATATGTTGTAAACTTATGGTTTGATAACATATCAGCGAAGTTGGCTCAAAATCATCGTAAATCACATTACCAACGCGGCTTCATTCAGGAATTGAAGTCAAAGTAAATCCTTCTAATAATACATAACTTCTCGTAGTGATTCGATTATAATATATTTTGAACTTTTTCGTACTTCTAATTATATGGCAATAAGGGAAAGTGCTTGAAAAATAAATAGCATCGTTTACGATCGATTAATCTCCACGAAGTTCGATTATGGCGTACGTGTTAAGGCGGTACCTTTTTATACAAGTCGGTGAGCTGGTAGTAGAAAAGCCTCGTGCTCAGGCATCCGAATCGCAGGTAAGGAGAAAGGCCCGTCTGACTCGGCAGCAGAGACTGCGGTGTCATCTTAGGCCTGCCAAAACTGGCTACCCATGCTTTCCTCTCAAGGTGACGTTCCAGTCGCGCCAAGGCCTCGCTCTCGCCCCCGACCCACACAGGTGGCAGAAGCCCTTCCGTGTCAAAACCTATTAATCGTTGACATACCACGTATAAAATTCTCCATCTCAAAACAAACTGCGAGTCGTCCAGGTCAAACCGTACAAAGGCTTCGTTTGATACTTTTGATTTGTAGGACCTTGGACTTATTATGTAAACAATTTTTTCATTATTCTGTATATATATTATTTAATTTACTAGGCGTCTAGGATATCATTATTCAATCAATTAATGTAGGGTATTGATACTACGTGAATTTGATAAAGACATCACGTGGTGTAGTTTTTCAACGTAGGTTTTAGAAATGAGACTATGTTCTGCAGAGGAACGTAGTAGGATGGGAATGTTTAGGAGCGTTCAATAATGCGTTTGTTTGAAATGAGACATTTCGAAATAGAGTGCAAATTAGTCTTGTGTCGTATTGTAATGATGTTTGAAACCGCGATCGACGCCGCTTGCGAAAACTTTCCGAAGGAACATTGCCCTTTGAATTTAACAGTACGAAATTCGGCGGTAACTCGCGAGCTGGATCTGAGCGTTTAAGATAAACAGGGTTTCAAAGGATAACCGATGGAACACTCACCGAACCTGCGGACAGTCAACGAAACTTTGTCGGTCTAAGAGTAATTCTAAGGGTAGTCGGATACTTAGCACCTTGTGTGTAGTTTTGGACTAACTGCAAATAAAATATTTGACCACGTCCTAGCGTGAAAACGACGAAGATCCACATTTCATATGGATACAGATATGTCATCTATCAAAGATTACGATTTGCCAAGTTTTCGAATCCCAATACCAAACATCTCTTTATTTCAAGAAGCTCAAAGTAAGCATGTATTCTACAAGCGATATCTATTTCGCCATACATTTCTTCCACTATGCTCATCAACAATTCACTTTCACGTTTATCGCTTAAAATCCTTCATTCCGAATGGTAGGAAAAAATATTTTCACTGTTGAAAAAAAAAAGTTATATACCAACGTCACTTATAAAAGGACTTGGTCGCAAAAAGCAAGGGCGTTTCTCTGCCGTTATTATCGCTCTCTAAAATTCGATCGCAGGAAAGAAGCATTCCAACATTTCCCGAACATGTCCCCATATTGTGCCGGTCCTTAAAATCGGAGGTAAACGTACGTAGCGGATCCGAAAGTTTTCAATGCGGACATTCAAGCAAATGACTACGCTCACTGAGAACGGACCTGAATGCACACGACATTTGATAGTAGAGAAAGGAGCGTTATAAAGAGTTGTGCAGCGTGGGGCATAAAAGTAGGTCGTATTAAGGGCGGCAAGTTGGCACGTGCTAGATATTTTCTTGTTTGGCTTATGACACGGCCTTCCTGAAAATAGCAGAAAAGAGCGGTGGATCCGCCGTTTTGAATAGACGTTAACGCGATACTGCAGCGCGCGCAACGGAATTTCACAACACTGCTTTACCAAACGCCCGGTATTTTCCTGCTCCCCTCTCGTACTTTGACGCCCCACTCACTGATCCTTGGCCCACGCCATTTTATAATAATATATCGGTCACCGACTATACCTACTACGCGAATCAACTACACGCCTGGTTTCTAACGATTAACGATGGATTTATCCCTGCCTTCATGAATCGAGATTATTTCCCAATTCTCTCACGATTATCGATAATCTCGTCCACTTTCATGATGCCCGATCGATTCGTCCTATTTTAACAATTTTCGATTATGTCGAACATTGTCATTGTTAGTCATGTCGTGTTAACAAGCTGCATTTAATCATACACGTCAAAGCGCTGATAAACGTGGATCAGAATTTAATGGTTAAACGTGGCCGTATAAGCGCTAATTAAATACAAAGAATTAACGAGTAGAATCGGTGTAAAATATGTGGAATCCACAGAGCATGCTATTAGTATGGAAGCATCGGCCGTTAAAAAAAAAATGCTTCCTCCAATCGAAGAGAACGCTCTTATTCGATTGTGGTAATAAAAATTCCGATCGTGGTATAACATTTAGCGATAATAAAACGAGTGAAAAGGACTCGATACGGAAAGGCATTTAAAACGTAGGAAAACAAGGACAGTCGTGGAAAGGACAGCCGTATACGTTGCTCTCAATAGGTCTCTGCACGAAGCCAAACACGTGAATGAGTGGGTTTAAATACACACAATACCAAGGAGTGCCAAATCCCGAAAATAACGCATTCCTATAATTTACATAACCGAATCAAGATAATATTAGATGAACGTGTGTCAATAAAGTCGATAAAACAGTCTATATATAGAAAGACATTGCAGAAAATATAACAAGAGTGTCACTGGATTGACATTTAATCCCTTACATCTCTAAATCTTGATCTAAATTCCATCAGAGTGTATATCACTTTAGGCTTTGACACGAGGCAAATATCGATTTCGGTGTTTTTTTTTTTATTATACAGCACGACAGTCATGATGGGTGTAACGCGATCGATCAGAATGCGTTTCGATGAGAAATTAAATTAGATTAGATATGACGTTAGGTGCGGTCGGATATAAAACGAACGCGAAACATAAATTCCAAAATCTGTCCGATCTTACCGAGCTCCTCTAAGGTAGGTATGCCATACTGGTCGTCATGGTCGTCCCTCAAAGGCGTGTAAGCGGAACCGATGCAGGCGGAAGTGACGGTTGTCACTGGTGGTTCCGGTGGGTCCATGCTCGCAACGACATTTTGGAATTGATGGTAGGTCAATGGCGGCTTTCCCCCATTTTTCTCTATGATCCTGCCACGTGAAATAGTCCAGAATAAAACGAATCGTTCGGCCGGCTGTTCGAATATATGAATACCATTCGACGGCAAAGCAGCAATTTTTTCCGTAGGGACACGATCACGTTTATTATTCGCGCAACGCACGTGAGACCTCCGGTGCAATGCTGCATGTAATAACACGCCGATCGTGTTCCTGCTAAATATCCAGGAGAATTATAAATCAATTTGCGTCGCGTTGAATCAAGTTATTAAAGCTCGTTAATTCGCGTAATCTTGATAACAGCAAACTCGGACAGACTGCACGGGTCGGCGTCGAACTTTTCACGAAAGAATGATCTTCCGTTGAGCGTAACGAGAGAAAATTAAGAAATGGGTCGCGTTAGAGGCCTTTAAGAGGATCCGTGTAGGGGCGGCTTTAACGTTAAATGCCAAACAAAACATTATCGAACTTCGTCCTTGCAATGCCGGAAATGACCCGATTGCATAAGCAAATAACGCGCATGCGGATCGTCCGACGGGATCTGAAACATCCTGAATGACGTGCAAATGAATTCCATACGTGGCGATACTCAAGCCGCAGGTGCAGTCGCTGCATATATCCGCATTTACTTTCCAACGAATGCGGCACGAGACGCGCGCCCGTGACGCGTTCACGAATGTAAGATGCATTATGAATTTGCAATATTTGTCATGGGCGAGCCTTTTCTTTCTCCTCGGATACGATGCGAGTAGAGAAAGAGCTTAGCGGTACCCTTCCATTTCGTGCCAACGTGAAACAGGATACAGCGGCTAGTTATAACTGTCCATACAAAACGGATGTAACTCGTAATTGGAAAGCAGCGACAATAAGATATTTTTAGGAGTATCCCGCGTATTGAACGTCCAGGAATAAAGATGAGACTACTAAATGTGTACATAATGTTTATCAAGTACGAGACCTTCATTCTTCACGGAACATACCCAGGCATGTACCTAGGTACGTTACGGTACACCAGTAGCATATCATTCTCCGTATTCCCTTTGTTTTTACGTTCTGACGAATTTTATTTACGGATAATTTAGACAAAAAATGGTGTTCACTCGAACGATATTTTCACATATTTATTTCTACCTCGACATGTTCTTATATATGAACAACGGTAAGGCATAGGGAGTAAGTAGACGAGCAAGTACTAAGCAGTGGTAAGTAGAAATGATACATGAGAATGCGATGCCAATGATGCTGACTGCTGCTGATAATGCAGCAAATCGTAATGATGGAATAGCAGAAATTAGGGGTGGATTGGCGAAAGGTGTTTGGACTCACTCGTCCAATTTGTAGAGAGTGTGCGAGACCCTCTGGACCACCGAGATACCGAGCTCCTTACAGAGTGCCGTCATGTTGTGGTCCCGTACGCGTCCAAACGGCTCTGGATCTTCCTCGAAGGTCAGGTTCGTCGTGCCCCACTCCTTGAAGAGCTTCGGCAGGGCGTCGGTCGGCTGGCCTCGTATCACGAACAGACGAGAATTCAATTTCCTCAGGGAGGAGTCGAGGTCGTCGAGGCACTGCAGTAGGAACCTGCCGGAAACGTAACAAGAAACAGGCTCTTGGCGACCTACAGGAAAGGTTCAATAGGAAGATATATCGGCGTATCTTGATAGAAATAAAAGTAACGTGACCCCAATAGGCTGTATTCAAAATGAATTCGCAGCATCCGAATTTTGTCGCGTGGGTCGCCCCAGTGCGATTATTTAAAATTCATATTGCGAAAGAAACAGAACAGCAAGTGTGTGCTGAATATAAAGTAAATAGATATTTTGTTCCAACACCGTGCTATTTATTACCTGTGAGCTATTTTTGTTATGCCGTATGATTCTCTTTCATTGATATGGTTGATGCCGATTTATATCGATTATATCAATGGTATAATGTGAAAGAGAAATATCGTTTTACTTGGACGATGCTTAATTCCGTACAATCAGGAGAGACACGATTAATGGCACAATTGAAGGCTTAAACGGTTTAGAACAATTAGAGTATTAGGCAAATCCGGAAAACCGTGTTACAATGAAGTTCGAGGAGATTCTTTTAACTTCGCGAAGATGCAACCGACGCTTAATGCAATAGGGAATTTCCACTCTGTGAACTGTACAATCCTTCTCTATCGTGCGGATATTCGCCCCATCAGCCGTGAATCGTAATTAATACGCAGAATACAGTTCGTAATACAGAATCGTACGATGCGATCGCGATAAGAGCTTTTCATTTTTCGCTCGGGTCACGGCCGCTCGTTCCGAATATTTCAAATTTTCAAAAATACGCGCAGAGAACTTTTTTGATGCCTCTCGTGTCGACGGTTTTAACTCATTTTTACGATCAGCGCCATTGCTAATTTTCTACGTGATATTCGTCGACCGGACAGATTATCCGAAAAACTGAAACGCACACTTGCGCGCATAATGTTTAATCAACGTGATAAACGATCGATAGGTAATCGCACTCGCACGTCCGAAATACTAATGCAACAAGATTCCTCTGTGCAGCAGCAATTTATCGCACGAGACGTGAAATTGCAATAATTGCATATTTGTTGCACACCTTTGACATATACCCAGACAATAAATCTCCATTTAATCGTTACACGGCAGTAAAGAAAAAGTAGATATGCGTATCAAGTGTGGATTTGTAAACGTAAAATAAGTTCATCCATTGAGGACTATGCGCATTCATGAGCACACTAAACGCAGCAGACAAAAGGGGACAACGAGTACAAGCCGTTGAGGCGTACAAAAACATATACCTACGTACGATTCGAGAATTACCGCAGAAATCCCAATCAACTGAATTTCGTTATAGGTGCAATGTGAAATAGAATATGAAACGCAAAAAACAAAAAACACTCGGATCTTTGCGACAGCTATCCCACGAATGAACCTTGAGTTACTTTATACGTAAAAGATCAGAAGCACGGAAATACAATATTTAAACACATTACGACTCAATTCTATTTACGACCATTCCTGAAATACTAAAACCACCCGAAACAGTCGAAATAATCCATCCCTAATTTTACTTAACTGCATTTTTAGACATTTTTCATCGTTACGTTTTGATATTTAGACAATTAAACGAATCTACATATTTTCCTTATTTATCCCTTTTTCTAACGCATGTGCATAGTGTGAATATATATCAGAGTAGCGGCCCTGTGTCTTGGTGTTAAATTGACGTAATTTAAACGAACACTTAGGGATTTAAACTCTCGATGCATTGCATGCAATCTACTCACCTCCACTTATTGATTCCGACATTGGTGCTGCCAGCAAACCAGGGGTCCAGGACGAAGACGCACCGGAAAGTGGAGGCTCCCACTAGGCCTTCCTTTAGGGATGGATTATCGTGTAGCCTGAGCCCTTTGCGAAACCAATGGACCGTGTGTTTCCTGCCATCGCCGTGTATCGCCACTCCTTGACCCAATTCGCTCTTACGGCTACCCGTCATCGTCTTTCTCTCGCTTCCTCTATTCCCTGTCTTTTAATTCATTTGCTTCGCTCGTTCACGACTCTACCGACCACATTTTTGACAGATCGGACCTGCCGATCTTTCGTCGCTTCTTTGGGAGAGGAGAAAAACTTTCGATATCGTGTCGTGCGGTTTTGAAGGCTTTATATTCTCAATCTGGGGAAATCGTCATCTTTATCGGTCAATACGATCGACTAGATATACTATTAGCATATATCGTTGCGCCCAAAATCGAATAAAGCACGTTGTCACTTATTGCTACGACTAATCTCTCCCGCCAAGACGCTTCAAAAATACTTTGCGTAATTCAAAGTAGTCTTGTAATAGTGTAGTCTAACATTACCATCGTGGTAGACGATTAATGCGCGAATATTTTAAGAACGTATTCACCATCGAAGCTTTTCTGAACTTTCCGCAATGTGTTCGTCTGCACAGAGAAAAAGAGATAAAAGATTAGCGTCTAAGTACGAAGCAGCAACGGCGAGTATCGCCACAGTTAGGTATTTGTAGAATGTATGGAGAGCTTTGACAATGGCATGGAAATGTATCGCGGTACATCCGTGCAAAATCATGGCTCCTGGTTTTGTTATTCCACAGTAACTCGTGCGAAACCGCCACGAAGACTATTGTAGTGAAATTTAGTATGACCATTGTACGCACACACGCGTACGTAATTCCGGCACGGTGTTTATTTAAGACTCGCATCGTGCATAGAATACTCCGTAATTAATTTAATGATATTCACAGGAAGAATCAGTAACATACGATGGATTTAATTCTCCTGATATATATTAAGAAAAAATAACAAGTCACTTTACGTTCTCTCTACGATGTAATCACCGTCTTGTACGAATATAGGGGAATGTAAACTGAATATTACCAAAACATAATATTATTACCAATATAGATATAATATTACCAAAATTGGACATGCGTCGGATAACGTGTGAAACAAGTACAGGCGGAAATAACGTCTCTCTGGCCGTTCGACTGTCGGGAAAATTGACCACAGACGCGGCCACGTAAGTGCATCCGCGGAACACCGCGGACCCTCGCTTCGAAGTGAACATTTAAAGCTGCACGTAAGTTCTACACACCAGCTACCTCGAGACTGCAGGATGCTATCGCAATATAATTAACGCGCGGTGTTCGCTAAACCATCCTTCCACGATATTCCACTTGTTTCAATATTTATTTCCCTTAAGACACCTCGGTAAACTTTTGCAGATAATCGATATGTAATACAGTACTAAACGCAGATACAGAATGCAAATCAAGTTGAACTTTTCCGCCGATATCCCACGGATTAAAGCCAGAAAGTATGTCGACATATTACTCCGAAGTGATGTTACACGCATATTAAATCCTGGAAGAACATTAAATGCGCTATTGTTTGTGCAAAACCTTGACAAACGTACGCCACGTAACTACGGATTCATTTCCTCGACTAGAACGGAAGTGGAGATCGATCGAGGATCCTCCCTACGGACGGTTTCTTCTCTCGTAAACCGATACGAAGGAAGACTTAACTGCCAATTCGATCCAAAACATTACGTACTGTCCGAGGCATAGGGCCGACGAGTTACTGACCCGTATTTACCGAGGCGCCATTGTGGAGGCTGACATATTACCAACGATTCCACTGATCGCATTAGACTACCGTGGAGGCTGACATATTATGGGTAATTCCACTGCCCGCGTTATATCGATACGCACCCCTGACCGTTTCGCGGGTAGGTCGATCGTTGGCACTAAGGCAGTATCACAAGAAGCAAACATCGCGACATTCCTTGGGACATCGGAGCTCCGATTTTTGTAATCAGAACTCGATCTGGGCTTTGGCACGATGTAACGCGAAGGGCAAGAGGCTTTGTGTATTAATAGAGATTAATATTTACGCAATGCACGATCGGCCGTATTTCCGTTCAGCACCAACTGACGTAACGTGCATATTTGAGCCGATGTTATATACAGGGTACGAAATTAGCGTGCAGCGATATATTCTAAGGACTTAAATAGAACGATGATGACGGATATACAAGAAAACAGATTGTCCGTGTAGTGCGACATAACGCGAGACAAATGACTGCTGCTGTGTTAGTTACAAATTGCTTACTGAGCCCGATGACGTAACCGATGTTCTTTTCAAAGGTGTACAAATATTGCAACGTTATGTAAGGGCGTGAACACTATTTACGGCCTACGTTTACGTGACATTAGTGGGCGAGTCATCGGTCGGTCAACCAACGCCCTTTGCACTTCGAACGCTTTACTTTGCGTGGGAAAGGAAAGAAGATAGCAGTTGTCATCAAATTAGCGATCGCATGATTATTCTGCCATAATTCACGCTAGAGGCCAAATCGAGGAAGATGAAGGACGTTGGAGGATCCAACTTCACGGCTCAGGCGTGCCTCGATCGCATAGGTCCTTCGAATCAAGGCGCTCGTTCCGTAAACTCGATATGTGGGTGCAACGATTCAAGTTATACCACTACTCGCCGTCGAGTTTACCGCTTGTTTACTTAACCTAGTATACACGCCTGAACGAGTCGAACGTCGAGCATGATTCTCCGCGACAGTGTGAACTTCATAATTGTCCGAAGAATATGCGTGAGCATAAGCAATCTGTTGGAAACGGTAAAAGGAACTGAATCCATGCGAAAAACTGTCACGGCGATCTTTTGTCAAGGGTGGTACGTAGCACCGGATTCGGGGAAGAACGGAAGCTCGAAGATTATCGATCCATAAAAAAAAATGATCCTCGAGAAATACCTCGGCAGACTCGCGCCCTTAAAGGCATTCTTCGTGCCCTCATTACGCTTTATAGCTTAAGATCGACGTCTTCGAATTCCAGGACGAATCGTATATGAATAAATGTCGACGCGCTTTAACGCCAGAACTAATGGCCATTATCCGAATATATCTAAATATACTCCAAATGATTATGAAGCGACAAGGCAGCGAAGAGCGAAAGTAAATAAACCCATCTAACGATTTATGTACTTCAACGAAACGTAAATTTTGATAGAATATGACGGACGTATCATTCGGGCCTTCTTTACAATTTCAACGTTGAAAGTTATTAGCAAACACGAGCATCTCAACGTCTACTGTTGGTTCTCCTTCACAAAAGCGCCGTGGCCTCGATCGGCCAAGATATGCCCGAAGAGAACCGAACAAAAAGAAAAAGCTGGTAGCGCTCACGCTTCGTTAAAAGGTCCATGCCGTATAACAAGCTTGCGATTTAGTAACCCAAGCTCCAAGATCGCGTTAATAACGCGGTTTGAAACCGAAGTAGACCCGAGCGTGTCCAATCACGATGTACGGCAAAGGGAAACTTTAATCCCTCGCGTAGTTACGGTCCGACGAATTCCAGGCTAGCTGCTCGTTTCGTGGCTGAAACGCGTCATGGGCCGGGCGTTTAACTTTAATTACTTGACTCGCAAGTCGACTATGTTCATAATCGCGCATAAATGCAAAAAAAGAACCGACGGACACACGTAACGCCTTGCCAGCGCGAGGTATGATCCGCGATCCTCTTTTCTTTTTCCTCTCTTTCCTGCCACTCGATTAAGACGTAACGGTGACGGGTCGATAACCGCGGATCGCGAAACCGCCGATAAAACAGCGTCCTCCATCCCCGATATTGGCGTCAATACGTTCGCGCGGGATGTGTGCCGCAGGCGTGGGGCGCATTATGTGCAGTGACGGAGCAAAAATATGCCGATTAACCCTTTGACTGCTAATGGCGCACATATACAATGTGGAATAATGATGCAATTGCAACTCTTATGCAAACATTGCCCCTTACATACATCGATAGTTCCGAGTTGCAGTGCGTCATAATCAAAAGGTTAATACCAGAATTATCGACTCGTCAAACCAACGCGTCAGTAATTTCTTGGAAAAATTACAGTTTTGCGATGGTGCATTCTCGAAGATTTTCCATGATTATATTATAGTACACGGATTATTATTTTGATCAATTGACATTCCCGGCTTTGTTAATATAATACGACTATTGAATTAACGTAGACGAACACGCGTAGAATGGCTCTTAAGTATGACAATTCCGTATGTTTTGCGACCCTAATTTTTTCCGATTCTTTATCTTTTTTTTTGTGGAAGAGATATACTTCACTGTAAAGCTATAGAAATGTACACTATGTGGCTTTCCATAATGAGGTAACGCTTGCTACTTTCGCATCGATTATAAACTAAAACGGTTGAGAGAATAAATTTAAAAGTATCGTATTCCCCTACACAATACCTATTCATACTTCTGTATTAAAAGCAATTAGTTTTTTAGTTTGTCGCTGCTAAAGTGTTAATGCGATTACGATGTAAACGAAATATGCGCTTATCGTCACGCGGCCAGGTTACCGGGTCGCGGATCGATCTATGCGGAAAGTAAGAACCGTTCGCTGATCCTACAGCGTTGCATCGCGAACCGCGCGCGACTGCTAAAGAGCTTTCAATAAATCGATGCATTCAAACGATCGGAAACCCAATGCATTTGATATCAAACGCAAAAAAAAAGATCTTATCAAAGAGCGCTAATTACAATCACACAAGCGACAAATGAATCCAGGAATCAATATCTAACGCATTCTTTCGTTATTGATTTTGTCGAACTAGTCAATTTTCTGCGTACTTGGTTACAAAATTACACCATGTTAATTAAGCGCAGAAAAATTAATCCCAGTACTATTTATAACCGAAATAAAATTAGAAATTGTAAAATAGATCTTCCGAATGTACACGAGCTATTTTTAAGGGTCTAGGTACATCAGGCGAGGATTGAACCCGTTGCCGTAAGGAAATGCACCCCTAAGTATCGCAACGTCAAGAGAGCGTGCATCACGCAACTGCATGTCTCGCTAACTGCGCACGATGGCGAAAAACATATTACCAGCGGAGGCGTCACGGCGCACAATCTCTTTCGCGCATTTCCATCGCACATTTCAATGCTCCCGCGAGACGCTCGCGCAGAATAAAACTGCAACGGATCCTTACCTTGAGGCGTATCCTAGTAAGGCGTATTCCCCAATCAGAATATGGGGAAGTTTGAACGAACAATTCAAGCACTCACACGCGATTCTTCAAATGTACACCGATCACGAGTCACAAAAATATCGAAGGTTCGCGGCACAGATATCACTGATCAGGCACGAAGCACCTCGTTTCAAACTCGCGGTATGTTCGATGCGGTAGAAAAGCGAGGTCGAGAAGTCGGAGAAACTCAGCCACGCGACAAATATCCACTTCGAGGACGGAAACGAGTAATCATCGAAGGAAAAACGCAATGCACCTCTGGAAGCACTGCTCGCATATGCGAATGTACGAGTTATAGTGACCGCTGGACCAGGAGGGACACCGTGCAGGGGCGAGGGGAGCACAGGAGCCACGCCGAGTGCAACGTGATCGCGGTTTCACGACCGATGCAATTGGCCAGCTCGGTCACGTGGTCCGTCGGTCACGTTGCAGCCACCGTGGTTCCGTCTTCCTCTCCCTCGCACCGCGCCGCTCAGTCGCCCTTCTCGCTCCGTCCATTCGAGGTCGCGGTGGCTTTTCTCCTCCGCGGCGCGCTTTTCCCGCCGCGCGCTCTGTCATAACACTTCTTTTTTTCTCCGCGAGATACGTGACTCATGTCGTCGCTGAGAGGAATCGCACGATTTACGTGCGAATAACCTTCCGCCCCGCGTTGCCTCGCTTCCGGTTTAACACCTCGATACAATTCGCTCGCTGAACGTTATTCGATTGTTGCTCGATATGACTGACTACAAACGAGGATAAGACCTGGGGTCTGTGCGACGCCGGCTTATGACCACCAGGTTCGCAAAATCACGTATACGTGACAACGGCTATTAAAGTATCAAGCAGCATCCACGGTTCTCCTTTGATCACACCAAATAGGCAATTGACAAGAGCGAAAATAGCGCGAGAGCACCTACGACTGCGTGTAGTTATGAATAATAACGTTACTCTGGTATAGCGGTTGTAACACTGTCTGTATTAATTTTACCACCAAAGATTATGGGACTTATATGTATTAATGTAAATCCTCTTATAAAATTAACAGCGGCCTGTGTTTAAGGAAAATATGTTTACTACGGCTGATTTACATTTGTAATTAATGTAATGTCATTATAAACGTTGTTGCATCAATATAATTTAAATATAATGCAACGAAAATCTGATATGGTATACATATTCTAATCCTCAGAAAATGTACTAAAACACTTAATTGAATTAAAAATCGGAAAGCTAGACATTAGAACGATCACGTTTGTGATACAGATCGTAGTAAATTTCAAATTACAACTCGGTCGATGAGTTTCATATGTATAATAATAGATAACCCGAGGGGGGAAAAAGTACAACGTTATATTATGATCGTTACTTAATCGACGTAACGAGTTGTGGCAACCTGCAGCAATTCTCAGTTGCTCTCGGTTAAAAATGTGTTATGTAAGCAGGTAACGTTCGTCTTTCTCACTTCTTCTCGCTCTGTCTCTCAAATTACTTGCTGCGCCGGCATAACTGTTATATATGTATCTAGATTTTTTTATAAAGTCCATTATCCAGGCACGTTTGACCATTATGTGTGAAGCGGACGCGACAAACTTATACTAGCAGAAAAAAATGTATGTTTACGGTAATTATATACGCATTGCCTTTAATATGAAATTTAACTTGAACCAGGAATATCGTCCCTGACTTTTGGGCTACACACATTTAGTTTCACATGTCATTCCAAGAAAACGGAAACGCAACGTATGATCCTCGTTTCGTGGAACGTTAGGAGTTTCAAAAGGACGATGTAATGGAAGACATTTCGAGATGTTCCGTAGATGGCCAATATCCTCGCGAAAGGAAACGACCGACAGGAGTTCTCCCATAAAGATAAGAGGTTTCATATGCGACGTCATCCGACCCTCTGTGTAACGAAATCAGCCAGCAAGCTAGAGGAACTTTAACAATACACTCAGTGGCCAGAGGTGTCGTTATCGAAATAAAAACTTTGAGTAAAGTACTCAGGAAGTGTTGAACGTCTTGGAAACTGTTAGACCTGCCCTTAAATTCCCCAACGCAATGCCATTCTAAAAAAGTATTGCGAGGATAAACTCGATAATGACTATTGCCATTTAAATGTTAAAAGACACTGGTCCAGTCTCCGTTGAAAACAGCACGGAGAAGGCACTCTAGTAATCCGAGGAATGTCCTGGTATGTATAAAAAAAAAGTCCATAGAATGCTCTTCTCGTAAAGAGAAGCGTGGATGAAACGATAAATAAAAAGCACGAACAGAATGACGGATGGAAGAAATTTAACCTCAAGTGCCCATCCTTGCTGTAAAAGCATATACGCCTGCAATACATTACGCAAATCGATACGTCGTCCTCTGCCTGGACGGTAAAAGGCCCCGTATCATTTGCAAATTGTATGAATTTTTTTACAAATTTCCTCGACCAAACTCTTGACCGAGTTGTTGTGCACACATGCGTAATCATTTTTTACTCTGCCCACGGTTGGCTGATATACCGCGACGAAACTGACCCTGTGTCAATATGTCGATCGTGAACACGATCAATGGTGGAGTATCCACTCCCCAAAGTGTCGTTATGCATGATTAAATTTTTCATTGTGCATTATCAGCTTAAATGTTAGATAAATACATTTCTACAAAGGATAGCACCGCTATTTTACATTCTTATGATATGGCTTGTGGTGTAAAGGTAAATACAAGTACACAAATATCAAACGATGTTTGAGAATAATTACAGTTATTTATTCGTTTTCACGTATAGAACGTGTTAAGAACGGGAAAAAAATCCGCTGGCTTTAGCGGCGTATGTTTCTCATAATACGTCCGTTCTTCATCGCAAATTATGTAATATATATAAAAATGACTCTTCCTAAAAATCCATAATGAGTGTCTTTGTTATTTGTTTATTCACTCCTCATTCGCTCGTGTTAAGACTATGCTTTTATCGGTAATCTAATTATTCGTTATCAATACATTATATTTGACACTATCCTGTAGTCGTTCTATAACTAAATATTTTCTCTATACATAGTGTATTTCATAGATTTCTTTCTAATTCCATGCATTTTTTACAGTATACTCTCGTTAGTTTATAGTACGATTATCAATAAGTCGTACTTCATTCGATCGATTTCGAATGGCTTTGCAACAATTTTTGCTGTATTACTCTTTTACGAAATATATCTATATGTATATACACACCTTTCACAAATGTATGTATATACATATATATATACACATATAGATTAAACGTATCAATCGGTAAATGATACCTAGTTACACTTAGCATTTATATGAAAAAAAAAAAAAAAAAAGAAAAGGGTGAAAGACCATTGACGTTGACGAAGCAGAAAATAGACCTAACATACTACGGAATTTGATAGATTATTAAAAAGTTATAGAGGCCCAAACATAATTTACGTTTTACGTTTACGCGTGGAAAATATGAAACTAACGCCAGAAGAAAATATCTTTATAATATATTTTCACTATAGCTTCAAATTTGATATCGTAACATTATCCGGAATGACGATGGCTCTCCTTCAAACGGCAAACCGTTATTACTTGTCAGAGCTATCGTTTACTTAGTCAACGCTGTTAATGTGTTCAGGACTATAAACATATAATCTATATTTAAATAACGATTAGTAAAGAATCGATCTCCTTGCGTATCTAAAGTTAAAGGAAAAAGTTATGGCTGTAGCACTTTGTATTTTTTTTCTTCTACCGTCAATTCTGTTAACAACGGAGACTCCGATCGGTATTTCAGTAACATTAATTATCACCTTCTCTTGTCAAGCGTTAAAGTACGATTTCGAAATTAAAATGGTATGACGTTACCATAAGAACGTTGCGCGTACGTGAAGCACCCACTGGAGCAAGTGTCTCAATTTCAAAACATTGAAAATCATGTCCATCCCGCCTTTATACATCCCTCTGCATTACAAAAGCAACGTAATCGCGAGGCTCGTGTAAAACAAAACGCTCGTTGAACACGCTTGAGATGACTGTTCTAGATACCCAAGAGTATTAAAAGAATTAGATCCCCGTCGTTCGTCCACTTAAACCGCGTTCCCAAAAGGTAAGTGCATGAATCGTCCGGTTAACAGCTGGCGAAATTCATCGCATAATCCGACCATGGATCGGCAAATTTCGATAAGATCAAATAGTACCTTTCGTAGCTTAAAATACATAAGTTTATACTAATTAGGGAATTCTGACATAGGAAGTACTTGTTCGCGGAAACATGAGTACAATCTGTAGTCGTCAGTGTTATGTTTTATAAAATACTATAAACTGTAGCTCTAACGATAAGGACTAAAGACGAGTTGTATTTAGTATTTCTAAATCGAGCACGTAATTTCAAGGTGTAAAATACTGTGATAGTATCACAAAAACTCGGGAGTACGAAATGACTCCGACGTTTAGCAAATTTAAAAAAGAAAAACCATATAAGAAAACGTGATCGGTGCACACATTATGGTCTCTTACTCAGGGCCGCTATGAACAATGTTCCACGGAAGGAACTTTGCATTTGTAACGTAGATTCAGGCATCCGGTAAAAATATGAAAAATCCATCTAGCGGATCACATTGTCTTAATTTAACATAGGTCGGCTAATTTAATCCTTAATTTTAATATAATTACTTGCATTAGGGGTATGAAATGACCGAGGCCGTGAAAAATACGATTACACGTAAATTATGCTCTGACATACGTTATAATTCAGTTATATGCGATGCATAGCTGAGTGCAGCATTTTTTTTCTCATGGTGGCGTTCAGAAACGTCGCACGTAATAAATTTTATACAACGATCAATATAAATATATATGTATATATCATGTAGCATAACCTTCTGGGGCAGCCTTAGGTACGAGTAAGAATAATTCGCGGAATAATTTCATTCATCCTGTGACTTGCTATGGATCGTACAGCGGGAGTTGTTCAATAAAATATTCACGAGTAAAGTAAGCGAAGAGTTGTTACTTACGTTTAAGCTTCGAAGAAAAGTTAAGAACGTATTCGTTATTCTAAATTTTCGATACGGTTTAAAATAGCTGGCAGAAGTATCTAAGTGTATCGTTTATGAGGTATTTTATTGATTTTTAATTGAAAATGTTGATCATGGTCCAACGTTTTCAAATCTGATAAGAGAAGCTTTGAAGATCTTGATCTCTTGTCTTTTGTTTCTACGGCCCCATTATTATATCCAGGTACGTATTTTATGTCACGCAAATAATTCCATTAAAATACATAAAATATTGTATAAGCTAAAATTCAAACCTTTCCTTTATGCTTTATAGGAACATCCATGTGGAGGGTTCTCAGTTCAGATGCAACGGTCATAGACATTCTATTTTATTTTACGCGCTTCGGAGGCCTACCACGTTTTTTAGTCTCACTGCTCATTGTTTGATTAACGATTGATTGTTTGGCAGTATGTGCACCAGTCGTTTTGTATACAGTTCTTCCTACCTCGATTTTGTACAAATCTACCTCGATATTTTCACTTTCGATCGCCCTTCTCGACCGCCTCGTTCGTCCCGCAATTCTCTCCATTTCGTCGAACTTCGCTTGCAACCTTCGAGCTAGCTCAAAGTCTTCCTTCTCTTGAAGAACCAATCTCTCTATTCGCTCCTGCTCCTTTATAATATCCTCGTCCGAGGGACTATTCTTAGCCACGTTTAAACTCAACTCGGAATCGTTATTGTTCTCCGGTACATACTCCTGGGCCTCGCAACTGGATTCGGACGAATTGTAATTATGTTTACTGTGTGTCGCGGTGTCGCTTATAACGTCTTGCTCGTTATCCGTGGAAGCAACATTCGCCTGTTTCGAATTACGAGTCGACTTTCTCAAGCTGGATACGGACATTTTCGAGTATGCTTCCATCGATGAGTCGCTTTTGCCGGAGCTCTCCGCGCTGGTACGCACTGAACGTTGTGCCCGCTGACTTTTTGATCTCGATGTGTTTCTTATGCGCTTCGTTTTACTTCTTTTTTGCGCGTTACCGGAGGTTTCCTCGTTCGCCGAATACTCAACGTTTGATTTGCCGTATATCCTCTTTCTTGTACTTCTCTTGACCACATCGGTTTCCGGTTCGAACTGCAAATCCGGCGCTCTATGCAAATTCTTTTTATCCGTATTTACTTTTCTCCTCTTGATCCTCTCCGCTATATTCTCAAGTGCTGTATCATCCTTCTGGTCTTGCTGCCTGTCGGGCTCTGGAGTGTTCTTCGTAGAAGCGGACGATAAAGTGGAATTTCTTGTGTCATTATCGTCCGTGTTCTTTGTATCTATCGCGAGTCGATCTTTCTTGTTAGCCCAAAAGTTTTTCTGCCGCTTATATTTTGCTACCATTCCATTTCTAACGTGGGTTTTCCACGACTTATGGATTTTTCCCGTATCCGTATGTTCCTCTAGTGTTAATTTTTTGCTTAATTTAGTGTCATTGATTATTTTGTTCGTACTCCTTGCGTAATTCTTATTACTATTGATCGACATGTCGGGGACAAAGTCAAGTCTACGAATGGTATCGTGAATCATAGGCTTTGTTAATTTGCTCGAAGCAACGGGAGATGGATCGTACGAGGTCGATGGCATTTGCTCTAATTCGTCGGCCAAATCTTGAGGACGATGCAATACCTCTTTTTCTCTTGCACCTTGTCTTGTTTTACCTATTGAATAGAAAGAGTGTAACATAATTGCAAACATATGAACAACGATTTAAGAAGTGATATGTGGTAAGACTTACCCCTAAATGCACTCCATGAACATCCAATTATACGTTTGAAATGAGTTTGCGCCGGTGGTTTTGGTATAATGTTGGACGTTCGTTTTATAATGGGGACGACCCGTATGAGTTTTGGATCTATTTGCCTTCCATCTAAGACAGATCGAGATATACAGTGAGATACGTTTAGACAAAATCGTGTCCTTAATCTTAATTTCCTCTTACCTGTAGATAATTTTAACGGAGTCCTTGGCATTGCTTTGATGGGTTTAAAATGGTGAATTTCTTGATTGATACTATCGTGACTCCCAGCACTTTCTGCACTCCCGATTCTTTCATCGTCATCGGCCAAAGTCATACATACTTCTACACCTAAACTTTTCTTTTTACTGTTTACAACATCGTTTGGTACATGAAGCTCTTCCTTGCATTGTGTACCATAAATTTTTGAGGCTGAAGGTGTTGGCTCCGTTGGGTAGTTTGAAGTACAAGGTTGCATAACTTTTGTCACAGCTTGATGTTTTAATGTGCTTGCAATCACGTTATACGCAGGCATTGATTTTTGGCAACAAAACTTAATGGACGAATCTTTATGCGCACTTAATGGATTCACTTTCATACTATTCGCGTACCGTTCCGCACGTATCTTGGATATCAAGGCAATATTTGATCTTCTCAAATCAGTTCCATCCTTGAGGTCTGACAGATTCATCTTTCCGCTTTCCAAACCTTGCTTGTCAATTTTGGTTGCACCCAAATCAGGGATAGATGACATATTAAATTTTGACGTTTCAAAAGAACTGTTGGACATAGATGCATTTAAATGTTCCTGCGATCCTTTGACAATCTCCTTGTGCTTCTCCACAACCTGTCTCTTTGCCAAAGTCTTAGCAAATAACTGATCTTGCGCGAGTTGGGCCAATTGTTGTTGATGCTCCTCTACTTGTATCTTACGAATTAAAGCTTCACTAGCTATTTGTTCAGCCTTCCTTTGACATCGCATTTCTTCTTCAGCCATTTGAAGTTGTGCTTCATATTCCCTACGAATCTCTCCGGCCGCACTGAGTATTTTATTCGCTGCTGTAAACCCTAAATCAAATAAATTCCTTATTTTTTCATTTATAAGAATGTATACCTTTATAGTAAACAGGTATTAATACTGTGTGGAAATTAATATTTGCTATTTATATTGAATGTGTATCTTGTGTTGTGGTCTTACCTTGTGCGTAGCAATAATATAATACAAAGTAACGTTTGCATAACATACAGTCTACAATAAATGCTATTGCAATGAGTTCCTTTTCGTAATTGTACGGAAAAGGAAATGAAATTGGATCATATTGCTATCGAAAAATGCGATAAATGCACAATAAGGTGTAGAATCACGGAATATCGTCAACAATAGATACATATACGCATCGCTCAGAGGTTATGTTATGTTTGTTTATTCGTTTGCCTATGTCACTTACCAGCATCCAGCCCGATGTCCCTGTCGTCACCGTTGTGTTTGTCCTCGACCTCCTTCGGGAATTTGGTTTGTATAAGCTCCCAGAGTCCGTTATTAACCAATGTTTCAGACTTTGTCGCTGTACGCAGCCAGGAACCAACACGAACTCTGCAGAGGGGACAGCTCAGGCTATTGTGTTCGAAAGTACCTTTCAAACACCTCAAGCAGAGGTTATGTGTACACGGTAATGTTACTGGCTCAATTAAAATGCCACGGCACACTGGACACATTAAATCTCTCAAGTTCACGTCTGCGGAAGCCCGCGACAGCGAAAGATCAAACAATTTTGACGTTCGCTTTAAATACGTCGCCATCTTCCCATATTCTTACGACAGGCAGGACAAGCACTGCCACCATCGCGAGAATTATGTTTCTCCGTTCGTGCGGGACGGGCGGAATAGAACCGGATCTCAAAATGAGGGAACGATTCAGCGTGTAACCTCTACCGATAAAACATTCTGTACTTCGTTGAATAGCAATTACGGATCTCAATATCTTTGTAACATGTCCGTAATATATTGCCTTTCATGAAATTTTACGTAATTTCATTATGAAAAGGAATTCCAATGAACGATAAAGCTCTGAATTTAAACACGTATCTGTATTTTATGTTTACACAATGTATAGTAAGCTTTTTCTTTCTCCGCCTTACATTACGTATCAAATATTATATACAACCATACTGTAAAACTTCCGTCTATAACAACCGTCTGTACCTAGAGAGTATATACGAACATGAAACTGCATTAACATGAAGTTGATATTCATGAACAGTAAAATGCCATTGCAACATAGATGATAGTATCATGCTGTTGCTTCATTTATAAATCGTTTTAAAATAGTAATAAAACTTTGTCATAAATGCTAATTCTGAAGTTTGTTATTCAATAATCTTGCAATATGTATTACCGATTCTAGAAAAAAATTCACATTCCTATGCAACTTACAGATTAAGTCTTTCCGAATATCTGTTCGTGACCATGAAATAGATGAGATGTTTTATCAGCCTTAAGTAAATTTCTTAATGTAATAAATATTTATTTTGTTTTTGCAAAAGCACGAGATCTCAGATTTTTCTTGGTTGCCTGATCTACTTCTGGCAGATCATCATCTTCAGATAAAGTAGACTTTTTGCCTGGAAAGATTCAATGTATTATTAGTTTAAATACGTTTCGTTCATGATGCAAAAAGAATGAGAAATATATTTCTAGTCTTACCTTCCTTCTTCTTTGATTTTTGTTTCGGTTTGGTTTTGACCACTACAGGAACAACATTCTCACGTGCACGCTTAACTTGTTTCATTATAAAGACATACAATAAGTACAGCTGGAAGAACGCAGTTATACTTAATGCTGAGTATCGTACTGCTGGAATATTAAAGTGTCCAGTGATGTAGTCAAATGAACTTTCAGTTTGGCTCAAACCATAAAGAAACACCAGAGCTGCTATGGCAAGTATTGCAACACGTACAAACACGTACACTGAGTTAGCAACAAGGAAAGATACTGCAAAGAACAATTTCATGTAAGATTAAAAAATAAAGTTATAAACAAGAATATTTTGTTACATTCAGAATATATGCTTACATGAAATACTTACATTTAGTGGCTTTCTCCGTTTTACTAGTGAAATGTACCAATCGGGCTCCATGCTGCAGAGCATCTGCTATGTAATGGAGTACCAAAAGCATAACACCTACTTGCTGGAAGCTGTAAAAAAAAATGTATTATAAACCATACTATTATCTACTACATGTTAAATAATATGCTTCTCACTTGAAGAAATAGGCTGCAAACGTGAAAAATAATCCGGTGGTCGCATGTACCATGCGAAGAGGTATGTCTTCTTTCTTAACTCTTTGGAAGTATAGTTCTGGATAGCAGTGCAACCAATAGGCCAGCTGGCAAATGTAGAATAATTTCAATGAAAAAGACAAAAGAATTGGATACTCCTTCCATAAAGCAGTTATATTTAAGAGCAAATCTTCCCTGAAAAAATGTATTAATATATTTAGACTCTAGTTTAGGTTTTAGTTTAGGTTCTGTTCGTAGAGCATTTCATAAAACTTACCTGTAAATAATATCTATACCCCAAGCAGCAGATAATACATAAAAAAGTATAAGTTGACTAGATTCGTTGAATTTTGCAAGTTTCACTTTGCTTAAGTGAAGACGTTTGGAAATTTTCTGGAAGAAATATGCTTGGTAAACAAAAAATGTTGTCTATGCAAAATACAATTTAAAGGTTCCTTGACTCACATCAAATACATATTCCTGGAAGACCGCATGCATTACTATCGATATCAAAAAGTAGAAAAATACGGCACAGGCATCCTTCCATCCTGTAGTATATTTAACGGCCGCTGTTGGATCATCAGCAACAGATGTTGTGTTATGTTGAAGAGCAATAAACGTATAAGCCCATGGTGACGTAACCTAGGAATATGAGTTTCATTTTATATACAAATTTGCAGTCAGTTTGTAAGAGAAAATATGGTATGATAAAAATGACCCAAGCTACTTGTGCACCTCTGAATAATCTAGAGAAAAATATATGTACTTTATAAATACTACAAATAATCAATGCAAATCAAAATGGTTTAACTTAAAATTCTGTTATCGAGTACAATCAATACAGATTAAGCAACGTCAGTGATGTAGTGTAACATATGGACACTTAGAAGCCTAATGTAAAGTTGTCTAAAGTATTGGAGAAATTGTTTGTACTATGTATATGTGCAAGAAGTATAATATCATAAGGCGGAATGCGTAAAAATCGTCAAACTACTACAATTTTTAATGTGTCAAACAAATACACCGGTTGTTGCCTTTAACGATCAGTTACTGACCTGCACCATCAAGCCGATTACAAACACCATAGCCACGCAGGAGACGATATCACCATGATTTTGAATTACAAATTCATGACTGAATATCGGAGGGTTTTTGTTTGAGCTTTTTCGGCCTTTTATCGCGACCATCCTGACAAAAGTGAATGCTCTTTCACCGAGTCACACGCACTTTAGCTCCTTACGGACGGCAGAGCGGCACAACTTTACGGATTGCTGCCGTCAAACGTACAGCCAATTGCACTGCAGGGAACAGACCGATAAAATGTGACATACACAAGAGGGCAGCCAACTCTGAACAATGTGGCGCTTTCTGCCTTTACTTGTTGGCACTACGTAAGTCGTTAAGAATACCATTGATATTATTTATAAAACTCTAACACATAAAGTATTTCAACCTGAAGAATATATCACTAAAAAATGTATTTTTTTTTAAATGCAACCACTTAAAGCTATTCGTAAAATTACGAAAAATTATATGGAAACTATGTTGTTTAGAAGTGCGACAGGGCGTCCGTGAGCGTAATTGGCCACTTTTAAAAAGGCTATATATTTCCGTTTCTATAGAGTAAATATTGTTTTACCTCCATTAATATTAGTTTCATTTAAACGTACGTATTTATGCAACATATTGATATTGTTACACGGTGTATAGAAATATTATTATATACTTCACCAAAATTTTATTCATAATTCATCGTTACGTCGTCCAAGCACATTCAAAAATATTAATTAAAGCCAGACACGCAATCACAAAAAATATATACTCATATACATTCAACTTTGGACATTCATAAGGTATAGTTTATTTTGCGATGTAGATACAGTTTCCACGGGCACGATATCTTCATTTCTTAAATAACAGGACGAGCGCAACATGAGTTACATTCAAAAAGTTTCGAACTATCGTGGACACACTTCATAATCGAATTTGCGTTAAACTTTGTCAAAGGGAAACAGCGTTAACAGTTCAGAATAAAAATAAAATAACTTATGAATACTATATATTATGGTGATGTTAAGATGTAAATTCATTGGTCAACAATGAGTCGAAAATATATCTCTGCAATCGTAAAAATAATTTTTTCTTTCATACATTTGCACTGACGCTAGCGGCGGTTAGTTAATAGCTCGGTATTAGACCAGTACTACTTGTACATTACTATGTGTTTACAATCATATCAATATAGAGCATTTGATAAATATTCGTACACATTTCACTGAACACATACAATACGCTAAAAATTTGGGAATATACATAGAATTGTAAAGTAAAATACATTACATGCTGTACGATACACCTTATCGCGCTATGCAAATATAGGCGCAAATTTTAAGTACGACTCAAACTATGCTTAATAGATATTCCATAATTTCATCTATGTATACTACATATTTAGTCGTAATACGTAAAATATTGTTAATTCATTAAAGCTCAAAATAAACCAAATTGTCGCTGTTTCAAATGCACGAAAAACAATGTCATAAAATTAAAAACAAAAACACTGAATGTTCTCGTACATTATAGTTTTTGTCTTATTTCACACTTTCTAAATCTCGTAGTAAAACTGTGCATAAATCAAACCAAATATATTTTAAAGGATTACTTAAAATATTATATGTATACATGTCAACAACTTCTATTGTCTTTTACGTGGTTTGAACGATGCATGTATGATGATATACTGAACAAGTTATATACGAAGTATTGCTTTTTGAATCCCTATCATTATTGCTTTATGTCACAACTTCATGACATGTACACGGACATTACTATGTTTTACATGCGATATGTGTACCACAATGAAAGAGGAAGAAATCAAAAAATTAATGCATTATAATACTCTGGCTGAAAGCGTACTTTCAAAGTTAGGCTTGATAAAGAAACATAAGATCTGCATGCCATGAAGTGCACGTTATATATGTATATTAATTAATGTATTTGTGGAGCCAATATACTATGTCGAATAAATGAAACCTCGAGGAATCACTCTCCTCCGCTTGTTGTGCATTTTAATTTTATATCGATATAGTTTTGTAAGATAATATTAATTAATGATTGAAGTTAACCGATAGGAAATAATCGGAGAGACACGTAATATTCAGTAGTATAATAATGTTATTACTAGGCTCTAAAATTTTGTAAGATGCCAAAATTCCTACCTTAGAAACAATGAATTTAATACTTTTATAATCTCGTTGAGATATAAATACACGAGTATAGTACGAAAAAGAATTAAATCTAAATACCTTTGTGGTCACAAGCCTTAAATTTTAGCAAAATCTTTAAATGTTACGTGCAATTAGTACGACTTAGGATAATTTTTTTTCCCTACAAGTCGTTCTTTATTGCAAATTATGCTCTGAGGTAGACAAGTATATTCTCCAAATAGCTTTTCATAGCTTCGAATAATGCTAAACCAAAAGATAATATTTTTACCAACACAAAATGCCACATTACTTTTAATCCTACATCTTAATCGACCACAAATATAGCCCAATATTTTAACATGTGAACTTGCGCTCTTTTAAATCGATAATCTGATTTACTTCTCGATCCATGTTACAACTAAAACTTATATTGGGCACAGGTATAATTTTTTATACGAAATTTCTACAAAAGTTTCACCCTTAAGAGCGCATAGCAGAATTTATGTAAATTCAATATTAGAGAAAGCACTTTGTCTTACAAATAAAAATTGTTTTGTAGAGTATACTAATGTAAAAAATAGGAACATTTATAATTTATTGGTGAAACAACGCTTAGTACCATCCTAAATAGATATCCATTACAGCTTTGATATTAAAATCACTAAACATATTGTATACTTTTCTCTAAATACTGAAATTGAAAGTGTACTGGGTTCGAGTAGCATATCAAATATATTAACTTTCTTTACTTATGAAACGTTGCATTAAATCTGATCACATTTGACTGCATTTACGCTAAGAAATGTCGATGAATGCTGTCTAGCATTTGAACGTAGTGTATTACGATTCGTTGGATTTTGAATATTTATTCATGTACTATGTATGTCCATTATGATGAATAGTTAACAGTATTACTTATAACAATATCGCTTAATCATTATTATCAATAAATGTACATTCTACATTTACCATGTCAGGATTAATACGTAGCTTACCTTCACGTTTCAGGTACTGTCTTTGTACCTACTTCTTACCTGAGTTGAAACATGTTTAAAATGCAAGCATGATTTCAAAGACGAAGTGTCAATCTATGTTCTTACTCATGGCTAAAGTAATAATCTGCTACTCATTCAAGCATTTCACATTACGAATTTACCACCGGCAATATCATTAGACAATTAATGATACTAATAAAGCGAAAACATAATACAGCTTCACATCATCTAATAAAGTACTCAATTTGTAATCGAATTTTTGTAGAATATTATTTTTTGATGGTACATCTCAAATTTTTTCATTTCTGCATCAAGTACCAACAGATCGCAATTATCATAATGCCATACAGTATTGTAAATCATTTTCGCCAAATCTACTCTGCACACGATAAGCAATGTATTTCTTGCATGACATTACCTTCCATCATAAATGGCGATGTATACAATTACTAGTTTATACGAGCGGATCATTTTCAATATCCATTTCTTCCACGGTTATATAAAGACCCTCCTCTTCGTACGTAGATTCATGTTTGGCTAAAACTTTAAGCAATGGTCGTAGCTTCATCCACCATTGATATGTCGGAATGCGGTGCCTAAAATAGTCGAAAAAAAATATAGGGCCTTTAACCTCGCTCTGTGATAAAGTTATCACAAGTAGATATAGAAACACAATCCGTTTTCTCTTACTCGAAGTCTGTAACTTCAATCAGCTCTGTGAATGGTGTAAATCTATACTGGCGCCTAACAATACCCAACATTACAGCTGTATCTGGATCTGACGTATTAGTTCTGCCTTCAGAGTTGGTGTGTTTCTTTAACTGTTCGCTGAACCATTCAACAGCTTTGGCACCCATTTTGGTTCCCAAATTACGATCAAACGGTGTTGGCGAACCACCCTGTTGCATATGTCCTGTGAAATATACGTTAATTTTAAAAAACATTAAATAAATAGAAAACATTTAGAAGGCATTTGTATCAAAGTACCAATAATATTCATTCTACAGCTGAAAAGACCCTTTCCCTCTTCACTGAAGAGTCTCTGCATGAAGTCTGTATTATAATTTAAGTTGGCATTTTCGTTTCGCAGAATGAGTCCTCTTTGGACACCTTCCGACATCTTTGCAGCCATTGCGATAACATCTTGATTCAAGTCTTTTATATTGAACTTTTCTTCGAATATATAGGCCGCATCTGCGCCACCCGCGAGTCCAGCAACAGTCGCCAAATAGCCACAGTAACCGCCCATGGTCTCGATGATAAACACACGACGTTTCGTACCTTGAGCCGATTGACGGATACGATCACAAATCTAAAAATAACACGTAACAACGTATAGTGCATATTATCGTCATCTTGGAACCACGAAAATATGCCATGTACACTTACCTCCGTAATTTCATTTAAAGCGGTGTCGCATCCTAATGAAAATTCCGTTCCAGGTACATTATTACTAATTGTTGCAGGAATCATTGCAATAGGAATACGAAATTCTTCAAACTTCTCCCTGGCATTATGAAATGTAAGACCTGTTTGATACCCCTAGTGAAATGACGTTTAAAAATGTAATATTTAAATTTGCAATAGCGTCATTTATGCACTATAAATTGCATTTATATTGTACCTCAAATCCACCGATAATGAGCAATGCCTGAATACCAAATTCCTTGAGCTTTTGCGCAATCTGCGGTAACTGATCTTCTTTTGGTGGGGCACGCTTAGTTCCCAGATATGCGCCACCCTGAGCGACCCAACCAGTTACAGAAGGCCAATCCATCAACTTTAATTTTCCTGCCACAAGACCCATCACTCCGTCACAGATACCGTACACCTAAATTGTGGATATGTATACATATATTATGATCAACATGGACAAATTTACATCTAGAAGGTACAGTACCAAAATGATTTCATTAATCAGAAACAGAAGTAACTGAAAAATGTACCTTGTCACCACGGTAAATACAATTCCTCACAAAAGAACGTACTGCAGCATTCATACCACAAGAAGGTGATCCAATGTGCATTACTGCCAAAGTGTATTGATCCTGCAACAATATCAGAAAGGTCTTATGTCTGAATTTTTACCAATAATGCATGCATCATGCACATATAATAGAAACATCATCTGATTCAACATAGATTTCGGTGTTAAGAAATAAGCAATGCTCATACATCCCATCTCCTACTGACATTTGTTACGTACAAAAACGGAGCGTTATAACACAATAAAGATAATCAACTATCTAAAAGTGGGTTAACTCACTTGTCCACATAAAGTGAATTGCTATTAGAAGAGAAAGAAGACATTGTTAGAAGAAACTACCCTAATAAAGCATAAAACAAGTTATTTAAAGAAATATACACTTATACTTTTTGAACACATTTACCTTTGTTAATGTAGGGCCATTAATTTCCTGTAGCAGGATTGAATAATTGAAGTGATAATAAATATTCATTTTTACTTATTTCTGCATACAAGAGAACCAAAAACCTTACTAATGTTTTACTAAACCTACAATTTAAACTACATGTGTATTTTATGTTACCTAGATGCAGGTTTTTAGTTCTCAACATGATAGCAAAATATAATTATAAAAATAACAGTATACCTTATTAGGATCATGTTCGACAGGTGCTTTTAGGCGAGTCAGCATCTTGTAGGTTTCCAAATTACGAGCAAAGCCCCTATAAAAACAATAGTATAATGTGCATATCAAATAACATCATCAAGTTTTACGTGTCTAGACTTTAAACTTACTTTCCACGAAGCTGAACAGCAAGATCCCAGTTCTTCTCTGACATTACTTGAGCAACAGCTTTGGTACGACGTACGCATTCCATTAGAGGCAATCTCACGGCTTGATTTCCATCTAATGTAACGACACAAGCTTCTGTCTCAGGCGTCGCTTCCATTAAAGCCATTACAGCTTCAGCACCCATTCGACAACCCTACATGTGATAAAAATTATTATCACATACGTCTTATATTTATATGTAATGAAAATGAAGATCACCATAAATTCTGTATTAGAAAATTACTAACCAAAACTCTATCAAAGGCTGATGGATTACCGCCTCTTTGGACATGACCAAGAACGGTAATTCTGGTGTCCTGTTGTAATTTATCAACAACAACTTTATGAACCTTTTCTGCAGTAATTGGATCTCCGTTTCTATCCACAGCTCCTTCTGCTACTATAATGATATTAAGCCGTTGACCAGTGAGCCGTTCCTGAAAAAAATACACTTTTTCTTAGATCTTGTAATACTTAAATATTAGTAATATAACAGATATACTTTAAAATATTTCCGAATAATATGTATCATTATTTTTTAAATTACTCAGAACCTCTAAATAATGTTGATTAGAAAGAAAAGTGGTTTAGATTTAATTTATTTAAAAAATTACATGCAAATCTTATGAAGTCATTATGCCTAATAAATTTTGTAATGTACATGCCAAATAAACAAGCCAAGCACACTATACAGAGCTTACCATTACACATAATTAGATCGAACTGAAAATGATAGAAATATTTTCATATTGTAACTGCCTGTGTTCTTTTAAAGACACAAAGCGCAAACTGAAAAAAGCAAACATCTATATGATTTGCAAATTTAATGAAGAATGTAAACAGGTGTACTAAAACTGTAAAAAATTAAAAAAAAAATGGGTTGCAAACCTGCAACAATTTTTTGCACAGCTTGTTTGGCCAATCCTGTTCAGGTGGCCACTCTGGGATGAAAACAAAGTCTGCTTCGGAACACATAGCTGCCACCAGAGCCAAATAACTGTAATAGCATAATGTAAAAAGCTAGCAAAGACATTATGTATGACAATCCAGTAAGTAATTGATTGCTCCATTTCAATTAAAAAAGAATATAGATACAACAAAATTCTATAATAAAATAATTTTCAGGATGTACATAGTGTCTCCTTCGGTATACCATAAAAAAAAACATCAAACTATATGACAAATATGAATGATAATGATTAGTATAAGTTTCGTAATTTTTGGAAGTATCTAGCCACTAAGGAGAAATCCACCTGCCTTAGACATAGAGAATAGTGAAATTAAATAAAACCAATGAAAATTTCTGGCCACCATAAATACTAGATTCTTTTTAATGTTTCTAAAATTTGATGTCATAATGTGATTGTAACTAAAAGCAACAATAATTTGATCTAAGACGTGCCTGTTGCACAGCTTCGCAAAGCTCCTCAACCCAGTTACCACTTGGTGGACATTCAGGAACAAAAGAATAGCACGCTTCTGATGATAAACTTGAGGCTAATGTCAGGTACCTGAAAGGCTCTGTTTCCTAATTATCTTTTGTACCTTAGAATATCTCTTCACAAATTTTCCTAACTATATATTAGTCATAAAAATGTGAAACGTTTAAAGTGCCTTTTTTGTATCCACCTGCCTCCGGTTTTAGTCCAGAGGAGGATCAAATTTGGTGAAATGTTTTGATTTGAACATAGCCAACAATGAAGCGTTTCAAAAAGACATGTACGAATCCAAAAAAACAAATTATATGTTAAATTTAGTTAGTAAAAATCATAATCCAAAATTTCGACAAATTATTTGACATGCCTGCTCCAACTTTTTACACAGTTTGTCAGGCCAGTCGACAGGAGGTGGACTTTCTGGGAAGAAAACATAGTCTGCTTCTGCAGCTAAAGCACCCACGATTGCTAGATACCTAATCAAAGGTTTACCTCATTTGTAATTTATACTATTCGAGTCTAAGTGCTAAAGTTTATAAGAAAATTTAATTATAATCTAACAGAAATATATTGGTATATAAAACTTTCCAACACCTTTAAAACTAAAAATTAAACCGACATATTAAGAACATGATTATTCCTTATATTGCTTATATTCGAAACAATCTATACGATATGAAGTACTCACCCACAATGACGACCCATAACTTCCATTATAAATGTTCTTTGATGAGAATATGCGGTACTGACAATAGCGTCTATGCTCTCAATGATACGATGTAGTGCAGAATCAGTACCAATAGTCATATCAGTTCCACAGAAGTCATTATCAATAGAACCCACCATGCCGACAATATGTAAATGTTTGTATTTCTCTCCTTGCTCTGCAGTTATTTCGCCTACACAATATGTATATATATACACTTCAGTAACAACGAAAGAACCACTTGAATAGCACAAGATCCTCTCAATTATCTTACCAGTTTCGGCTAGTTCTTTTAACAAACCAGACCACTCTTCCTTAAATAAGTTAGCACCTGTGAGGGAACCATCACCACCGATCACAACTAAATTAGTAATTCCACGTGTCACCAGGTTTTTAGCAGCTTTCTTTCGTCCAGCACGTTCTTTGAATTCCATACACCTAGCAGAACCTATTACGGTTCCACCCTAAGAAATAATTTAATTATGAGTATGCGTGCGGTAACAATAAATGATTATTTAATATTTACTCTGTGAATAATGCAAGAAACAGATGACCAGGTAGCTTCAACAATATTATTTCCACCATCCACCATACCCTGATAACCTTCTTTGATGAAGAAAACCTTGCAACCTAAATAAATTCCCATTCGCACAACTGCACGAACAGCAGCATTCATTCCTAAAAAAGTGACATGTAATATTACATAATTAAAACATTCTCTTTTAAATTCTTGTTCATTTATAATAGCGAATATATACTTACCCTGGGAATCACCACCACTGGTGAAGACAGCGAGGCCTTTGCCTTTATGACTGCCTGGTTTTATAAACCTTTGTGCAGAGAGATCTTCTGCCATGGTTGTAGCAAGATATTTATTAACTCCCTGGAACGTATCAATTACATAAGTATATAGGTATCCCAGCATATTAATATTAATTGCCTATCTGTATTACTGTACTGCTTACTGTGCATGGTAATTTAAATATAACATACTGTATGCTACTTTATCTTATGTCTTTTTTAGATCACTTTACTGCTTCTATTAGAGAGAATTTCAACCTATTAAAGAAAGCATTTATAGCTGAAGTAGTCAATAAAACATATCAGTGTAGATTGCTCTATTTTTGCTTCTTAAAGAAATTGGTACAAAAAGAAAATTTATTGTATATTTTCTCTACATCGAAAAAATGTTTTTCGGTCAATGAAACATTACTTCTATTAACAGATTTTATAAGACATTAAAGTAACTTTTTCACAATATCTATTTAAATTTTTTAACGACCGATAAAGCAATCTCCTTTTAGATATCCATATCTATATATTGCTCAATTGCTTCTATTATCATTAATCATAACTGTACATCCCACACTATTTTATTTTTCTTATTGAATTAACATAAATGACTGAATGATGTGAGATTTATTTTCTGACATAAATATATCTCTTCTTGAATGATATTTGATTCATATCACCGCAGTTTATTAATTGCACTACGATACTTATATTGCTATATAATTTTTGTAAATGCATTATGCAAGATTGTTATTTTGAGATATTTTGTTTCGTTTCCAGATACAGAGATACATTTATTACATTTAGAATTATCCAACATATTCAAAATGTATACACACAGAGAGTGTAAAAAAAGATAAAATGACTTTATAAAAATATTGCAGATTCTAACCTGTAAACACACAATGTCAATATACATTGCATTTTTTAAATGCATTTTAGTCATGAGCATAACTGTCATACACATTGCAAGTAGAAAAAAACAAATATAAATATTTTTAAGTTTTGCATCATATGCTTGTGAGTATCCACAACTTATATTTATTAATATAATTTCGTTCATTAAATCATTCTCTAATGTGTTTACGCATCATACTCTGTCATTAATATGTAATTGATGTTAATATCAATATTATATTAATGAATATTGGAAATCAGTACACGATATTACAATCTACATATATATATACTGTTAGAAATACACGATTTCTAAATGTATTACAGTAACAAAAAAATTAATCATATGCAGAATTGTCTTCGTTTAACATTTCAAAGAGTAAATTAGGAAGTAATCTTTCCTAATAGAGCCCATTGCAACATAAGCGAGGCATAGACCTTCGCATTTCAGATTAAATAACGTGTGTACGACAAGCCGAATCTGGCACGGTTTCAAGATTGAAGCGTCAAACATAAAAATATTAGGCGCTATATAAGGCGAGGGGATCATCGCAGTTAGATCCCTTAGGCGTAACATCAATCGATTCAAGTATACCCGCCGTATATCTTTGATTATGCCAAATATTAAAGAGAGTTAACACATGCATGCCTTCCAGTTTACCGATATTACAAGTCCCGCTTGAACTTTGAGGCGGGCCCGTCACGAGCTCAGATCCCAACGTGCAGACGACAGTGTCATTGTCACTCGGCTGTCATGTCAACGAAAAGATGTTTGTTGAAAAACGGGTTACAGAGTCAAACTCACCGATTAGAGATGTCTTGTTTCTACTAAAATGCAGAGTGGAAAATCACTGTCGTTGGCGTGCGGAACGTCCGCGCGGTCTTCCAGTATAATGTCGATTATCCCTCGCACGGCGTTTGGACGACTGAAGGTGACCTTTACGACACTCGTGTAAAAGCGCTCCCACCTAAGCTTGATCCCCACCCCGTCGACGAATCAAATTTAGGAAACGGCCGTAGATGGTGTTGGCGATACGTAATTCACCAATCACAAGGCACACAGGCCTCGTGCGGTCTTCTGGGAAGTAATATTTGAAATTTTGTGTACAGCACCTTGCACACCAGTACTCCGTATTCGGCAAATTGGAAAAGTCACTCTTTCAGTTAACGCAAATACTATGATATTGATGTATTGAATATTGTTTAATAGTTAGTTTTTTTTTTAGTTAAAGTTATTTGGTTTGGAATTGCTCGATATAGAAAGAACCGATAAGAATCGAGCTGGCAGTATCCAATGCACATATTGTACCTACTAACTCGTTTTTTATCACTCGCGATTCTGATGAAATTCCTTACCACTGAGACATGTAGAACACGAACCCTTTCACGTTCTCCTGTGGGCTTATAACGATGGTACGTGACGAGAGAAACGCAGATAGAGGCGAATCCAACGTACGTGCCACGCACCTCGTAATCTTTCCGCAGGACCTTTCACATCGGACCCAAATTGTTTCGAATTACCTCAATATTCCGGCCATGAATGCACGTCATCGGACAACTATACTAAGTCATCGAGCATTGGCCTTTGATATGGGAAAATGAGTGCTTCGTTTCGTCGCTTTTACAATTTTATTTACAAACACCACCCCGCCAAATCCGCATTGTCTTTCTTTTTTATCCATTTAACGTTTAATATAGTCGATTAAAACGGCATTGATCTACAATGATCGAGGGCGAGGTCCGGGCGACAGCTAAAAAGGAGAGGATCTACAATCGTAGAGGAGCGAAACCGAGTAAAAACTTGTCTTGCTGGAAAAGGCACAGCGGCGACAAAATCTAAGATATGCGACCTTTTCGAAGAATGGCGAAATCTTTCGTCTTCCGCCAAAACTTTATGATGCGCGTCTTCTTTTCTCGCAAATACTACGAACGAGAAAGCCAGGCGGGATCGGCGCTAAGCGCCCGGGGATGTTCACCGAAGGAGTCGATCTTAAGACGTTCAAACCGGTGCAAGTTCACCAAGGTCGAACTCCTCAAGTTTTGTCGCCAGTACCCGGGAATGGCTCTACGCGCAGGAATGTTCTCTACTTCACAAAAACTGTATCTATGCCCTAACTCAGGAATTCTCAACCTCGTCCTGGACACGGCAAGTCTCGTACTTCGTCTTCGCGACAAGTCCGCGGCAGTTCCTTGCTATTCCTTAATGGCAAACCGACGAATCTTTGGCCGTGGTTCGAGCACACTCGTGTCTCATCTTTTGATTTTACTCCCGCGACACTCATGACGTCGGTCACCGACGTTTCGTGAGGCACGGGTTGAGATTCGCTGTTCTAACGTCTCTATCTACTCTCGCGGTAAAACGCAGCTTATTTGCATTCGATTCGAGCGGGGAAAGCCACATTTGTATGTGTTCCTCTTCACTTTGTATAATAATCGGCTACTCTTAGCAAAAAACCCTCGTATCGGCTACACGTATAAATTGTGCAAAAAATGTAGCATGATTAGTCGTAAGTAGGCCCTTCTTGTTGGAAAAGGCACGTACATACATATAGTATTTATATATGTATATATGTATATATATATATATATGTGGCTGAGAGCGATACGTTAGGGGCTGTTGGGATATTTTGTTATCGATATCAAAGGGGTATATTATCTTGGCATTGATCTTCTATCCTGAGCGATTTTAGGAGTCGCTACTTCAGCTCGCTTTATTCGGACATGAAGGAGACAATTCGGTTTCATTATCGATCTCTGGTATTAATAAGCCAAGCGTACTACCGATACAGCTGGCCGACGAAAAAGAAACGTCGGCCATCTCCGTGTTCTTAAGTCAACGCGTAAATATGCGTCTGTATATCACGGATAATGGCCGTGGATAACTCAGGCATTTCTGGAAAGCTCGCGAGGATTATCGTCTCTCCGCATTTACATCCCGGGTTACGCTCTCGATCGCTCCGTACGTGCGCGCGACGCAGACCCATTTTCTCCCTGGATCATCGAGCGCGAGAGGCTCACGGAACTCGAGAAATAGTCGGATAAAAACCTCTATAAAGTACGGCGATAATGTCCGCGGGCCTGGGCGAATTTAATCCAACCCGCGCAATGTTTTCTCGACCGGCAGGATCCGCGCCGGCGCGATATTTCGTCACGGTCCTCGATGGTCTTTTTGAAATCCATCGCTTCGGTAGTTGGAAAACAACGTAATAGAGCAATGGCACTCTAAAATGTGTCGGCCGAGTGACATAAGAATTTCACGCCTACGCCGGCCCGTTATTCGCGGACGGACGTTGCTTCGTTCTTGAACGTAAGCAAAGCGATATTTCTTGGCAGCGTTGGACAAGAGGAGGAGGAGGAGGGGGGGGGGCGTGGAGAAGGGAGAGGCGGGGATTGTTAACGCGAAGTTTCGCGGATAGGGCGAAGGGCGGTGAGGGGTGGGGTGCACTAACGAGAAAAGGTCCGTCGGGAGTTTTTCTCGTTAGTGCATCTCACCCTTCACCCCCGCCCACTTCTCGTCGTGGTCGATCGGGATTGGGGGAGGAGGCGAGGGGGAGGGGGGAGGAGGAAAAAAAGGAGGAAGCTTGATTGATAGAGGAACGACAGGGGAGAGGGAGAATTTGGGGTATACCGCGGGAAGCAAGGCGAGTTATGGGGGGCAGGTGCCGTTGGGAGAAATGGAGGAGTCCCATTTCGACGATTTCTTTATTCGCTGATATATACCAGGCAGCGGGAGCTCGACTTTCTCTCATTGGCGATGCCGCGGCGAGAAAAAAGCGCGGCAAGCTCGCCGCGGTGATTTCATAAAGCTGTCGTCGCGCGAACCGGGATCCTCCATAACGGAAAGCGCGATCCGCCGGCCCTCCGGCCGCTGGCGGCTCGAGCAAATATTGAGTTAAGGAAAGTGCCGAGCGGAGAGCAGCGCGCCGACGACGTAAGGCCCGCTGATTCCTTGATCGTTGATTCTCTTTTTGATGTTTGCGCGATCAATCTCGCCGTTCGTCGAACCAGAACCATTTGTAGGCTTTGCCGTCTACGGATTATTTTTGGCTCGAGAGGGGGGGGGGGGGATACGCGGCGGTGGCTATTCGGTGCCGTTTCGTGGAATTCTGCCGGTAGATTGGACCGACTTTGGGGCTAAGCCCTTGGTTACTTGCTCGCGATATTCTTTCACTTGACTCGCGCGATTCAAGAAGAAAATACAGTTCTACGTATCGTTACTCAAGACAACGTTTCTCGTATTCCACCATCGTTCAACATCGTTTCCACTCGGATAATCAAGGGTGTATTCTATCGACACTACCGACACTACCGACGGAGTTTCGATTTCCTACATCGTTCCATACATATAGATTAGGTATAGTACTTCCAAGAAGCCCTCTCGAATTTTCCATCTAATATCCGCGCGAAAGGGTGTGCGATCGCTTCGCTATTTGGGATTAAACGAGTCGCCCTTTGCGTTTGACGCTTACGCGTGCTCGTCGAGCTCGCGGCCCAAGTCGGAAACGTGGATGGGCAGATGCAAAAGGTGTCGAGGGAAGGCGGAGAAAGAGGATGAAAGCTATGGACAGAGGAGGAGACGGTTGGTAAGCATGTGCCTGGTCCAACCTCCCCTTCCCTTAGCCCCTTTCCTGATCCGCCTGGCAAGCCCGTTAGGCTAACTTGGGAGTTCTATTTGCGTCTTGACTTCTTACGCCTTACTCCCCCTCGCCCTTCCCACTCTCTCTCTTTCTCTCTCCTTTCCCTCTTCGGCATCCCCCCGAAGAGCCCAGCGTCTCTCTAGCAACGGCCGGTCAGCAACGCGGCCAGACCTAACCTGGATTACCGATGCCGAGTGGAAAGCTTGGAAAGATTCCCGAACTTTCTATCCGCCTTCCGCCGCCTGAGATCGCGGCTTTAACCCTTTGCGATGAGTTTTCAATGTTTTATCCCTTTCGCGAACGGGAACCCAGATCGCGATTTATGTCCGAGTTCTATTGGAAAAGTATATATCCGAACATCGATGGAATGTGTGAAAGATGTTTTTTTTTTTTCTAATAAGAGAGGATAGAGGGGAGAGCTGGGGATTTACTAGATTTGGGTGTATGAAACTTACGAATTGTCGGTAATGAAAAATATGTTGAGGGAGATTTGATATAGAGGGGCAAAAGGTTAACCCTCTCGGTGTACGAAAGTTGGAATATGGAATGCGCGAGCTTTGATGCGAATATCCTGTGCTCATATTTTGACTTTTTCGACGAAATGCAATGCTCATGGATGCCAATGATGGGTTATTCTTCCAAAATGAGTTTTTTTCGTGGAATGTTGCGTGTGATAAAGTTGGCTGACTCGTTCTTTGAAGTTATCCTATATCGATATTTGGTCTTGTTCCTGGAAATGTATTTTTTATGGATGTTGATGAGGGGATATCGTTCTTAAATGAGTCTTTATAGTGGATAGTTGTTCGAAGTAAAGTTGATTGACTTGCTCTTCGAAGTTCAATGTAGACGTATATTTCCTTCGGGAATAAAATTTGATAGTGGGAAGTAATAATCGTCGAAGAGGAATACACATGTTCTACCGAGTTTTTAATTTAAATTCTATCATTTTTAATTCAAAACCTGATATTGGAATGTTCGGTTTTTGCTCGATATGTTTGTATGCGCTTTACAAATACGATTTGGTGTTAATTGGAAGATACGGGTCACTTTCGGCTACACAATCATCGACGCTGTTGCTCTTCTTTTGAGAGAGGCGAGATAATTAGGGGAGGTACCGGTGATCATACTAATGATCTCTTCAACCACGAAGGTGGACAGCTCGGCATTCAGATTTAACCCAGACGTGACCCGAATTGCCGATGCCTTGGGGTAGAAAGCTTCTTCGAGTTTTGATAGTTTTCAGCGGGGGAGAGAGCTTTTACAATAACAATACAACCCGAATATAAACACTGAGGGTACATTTAATATCTTAAAAAGCGATCCGTGTTTAAGGATTTTGGGTTTTTAAACATAATCAAGACAATGCTCGCTATCTTTTTCAGCATCGGTATTTGATCAATGTCAGCTTTAAACCAAACTTCCGCGTATTAGAAAAATATCGATGAATCATCGCAAAATAATTAACACGATATAATACTAACAAAGCTCGCGTGGAATTGAAGCGGAAAGAATAATGGATTTGTCACGCAGCGTATCCTAATGGCCGTAAAAGACGGTCACTGGCTCCCGTTGTCGATCTTCGCTCTGCTTCCGCGAAATCCTCCTGCTCGAGAGCTCGGTAGATCATTCTCTGGAAAGCACGCACCTACGCATATACGTGCTTACCTCCGTACATCGTTACGCAATGCGCAATTGCGCATTCATGCCAGGTTTAAGAAATCGTGCTCCGACCGAAGCGCATTAAATGGAGGAAGAAAGATTGCCGAAGAAAATGTTCTTTCTGCCTGTATCTAGACGCGGAAGAATGAACTTAGAATATGCTTTAAAATCTTGATGATACACACGCGAAGATATAATGCTCGCTTATTCTTACAAAATGCTATAGAAGAAATACATGTATTATTTGATGAGTTAGGAATTCTTATGTTAAATCTTTTTTAATCTCATTAATCCTTCATCTCTAAAGGAAAAACTTAAAAAAAAAATTGAACTCTTGCTGATTTCACAAAAGTTCTTCGAGTTTCTGAAAGAATTTTTTCATTCAGATATCCGAGTCATACAGTAATGAATTCTACGGTTATTTAATATTAAGCAATCCACCATTGATTTTTCGAATCGTATTTAGGTACGTACTAAAAACTTTTTACCTGCATTAACAATCATAGAGTGCATATATACACGAGTAAAACGAATTGTTTAGCGTAAGAATAAACATATACTACGATATAAAACAGGGTGCGAGTCGCGTTGCACTTATTGCGGACTTAATGACATCGCGTAGTCTCCGTATGGCTCGAGGGTGGAATAAGTGCACAGTATCCCCTGTTTCTCGTAGAAAGCGACTGAAAGGTCTCTTGTTCGCGAGGCTGACGACCTCGCGCGGCTGAAAAAATTCCGCGTCACGAATTCTGGGCAGATCTCGGACCTCTCAACGATCTGCAGAGGCACGAATCACCGCGATATTAACGTAGCGTCAAGTCCATTAAATTGACGCACGCATGTCGTACCTCGACTGCCTCCTTAAACATCCTTCTATCCTTAAACTCACCTATTTATCCACCGATTTCTTAAATTAGCGTAAGTATTTACTGGGTCAAGGGTAGAACAGGTTCGCAGTATTTTTTGCGCGTCGCAGAAAGGCCGGATAAAATGAGATTTTCTGGGCTAGACGGACGTCAATTCGCTGCTGTAAAAGCGCGTCGGGGGACGTGGAAAGTCGTCAAGATTTTCAGCGATCAGCGGAGATCACATTCGTGGCGAAGTTAACGCAGCGTTAAGGGCATTAAATCCGCGTATTCGCGCGTTAACTCGAGCCGAGTGGGCCAGCGTTACGCGCCGCGGTTTCGCGCGCGTTAATCACGCTCTGTCTCTTTAAAGGTTGGCACCGGGAAATTATTATCCTCGAAACTGCCAGTTAACGCCCCCGCATCGTGGGACTTTCGTTCCGGGCGTCAAGAGGCGAATCTTCCGATCGTTACACGCTCCACTATACTCGAGATCAATATTTGAGCCGCCTTTTTTAAACGTTACAAGTACAATTTTTGAGTAACGATTATTATTATAAACATCAAAACATTTATGCCCAACCAAAACACGGTTCAAATAATTTTTATAATAATAAGGCATATCATAAAAGATAAAATGGCGCATTCGTGGGCTCATTTGTGCCATCATTTATTACTTCAGTATAATATACTTTCAAGGTTCGATTTGTTAATTTTTGAACCCGAGATCTTGTCAGAGATACGCGATTAAATCGTGCGTGCGACAGATGAAGGTTTATCAAGAATAATGGCGTTAAAAGGACAATGGAGGATGCACCACAAAGGTCAATACACGAACTACATTGTTTTAGATACGATACGACAGCGATCATATGTATTTCATTATTTATTTCATTTCTCCAGCAATTTATTTACTACATTATTCGCTCGTCATATTATTTCCTTATTTCCAACATGCTACATTAATCGTCTTGATATTGAAAAGCAATTGGGCCAGCTGGGCTCAATGGCGGCGTCGATTGTCGACAGGTCGTTTTTCAGTCGCGTTAAACGGCGCTACAAGCACTAAACCGAGTTGCGGGCGAATTTCCGTCAGCCTGCTTCGTTCTCGGGGACATTGGCAACCTCCGCGTTATTATTTTAACGTGAACGTTCTGGCGGTCCTCACCAAGATAAATAACAATGCTTATGTAACGGGCGTGTAGCTCTCGTGCCTCAAGGATGCGCTCGCGTCCGCCGCAAGCTTCGTTGCCGTACGTTACCTACTGCTGGGCGATGGTCGAAGTCTGCATGCTTACTTAACTTTTGGCATCGACCGCAATGGTCATTTAGTAGTCTGGGCCTCTGGGTTTGGAATTTGGAGTCCCTCGATCGCACATTTTAGCGTACCTTCGCTATAGATCTGGTACTGAAAAAAGGAAAGGTTGTCAGGACGGTTCCACCGCAGTTATTCTGAAGGAACTTCGAGGTTTCGTGGCCTTTTTTGATTCGTAACTTTCTCGTGATTTTATCGCCTTTTGTACGATCTTGATTACAGGGGTCATTTAGTCTAAGACACATTTAAGGCGGGTCTCGAATCGTTGGGTCGGCAGTATGTATGTCACGTTACAGAATCTAGAACAGTCCGATGGAATGTAGCGGTAAAAGGTTTGCTAATTCAAATAGTCGAAGCTTTGGGACGATGGAATTCTATCGAGGATTATTTTTTGGGTACCCTTTTTGTTTTGAGAGAACGTTATATTATTTGGGAAGAAAGTCGACTTAATCGAACGTATTCCGTTAGCTTGGAACGCGGAAGTTTGTTGCTTCTGGTTCGTGTAATCTGCCCGTTGAACATCTGTTTCACGATCCCATTTTCTGTTTCAGGTAAGCAAGTTCCTTCTCCAAGGATCGCCGCTTTCAACACCGTGGATCGAACGGGTTAAATGCTCGGTGGTAAATATGAGCTCTCTGATCATCATTCGTCATTCGTGTACTAAAGCGTTTGAATTAACACGTTCCGAAGAATCATGTTTACGCACTTTGATTTCAGTATCGCAAACGGGATCAAATTTGTTTTTCGCCAAATCTGTTTTGCATCGAACTTTGTCGTAAGAAATGGAAATAAGTTTATATCTATAGATTTGCAATGTGGAGAGATTTTTCGCGACTTTTGTATTGTACACGCCATGCGGTGCGCGCTGTATCAGTAGTGTGCCAAGGTGTCGACACGATTGCGATGACAACCACCGATAAGATTAGAGAGCGTACTACCACGCATCTTGATGCGAACAAGTTAACGTATTACGTATCTAAGAAAATAGTCGTGACACGTTTTTCTGTGTAACGTGTTCTTACCGCTTGATTATCGCGCGTTCTTTGCCATCGTCGATCATGGTCAATGTCCTGGGTAATGTTTTTATGGTGTTTCACCGAATCTCTCACTCGCGATCGCTATCAACAGGGGTCGTTGTGTTGAATAATATTCGCATTAATTTTCTAGCAAAAATAAAAAAAATAGTCATTTACATTTTGCCATATTATTTCCACGAAAAGTCATATTTTTGGATCTTCTTAATGAATACGTTAAATTATCTATGATCTACTAGGTACTCTGTCAAAATGCGCGCAAAATTCGTTTCATCCACAGAACGTTCTTATTAACGAATAAAATTATCGGTGAACCTAATTAGAATATTCTAATAACAATTACGTGTCTTAGTGTTGAAAGTTACATTGGCTGATAAGCTTTTTTTTTTAATAATGTCTGGCACGTGTCCTCGATGGTCAGCGGGGAGGAAGGTAATGCGACGTCGGTGACGTTCGCGCGGTGAAGTTTAGAAAGGTGCATCCTTGGATGCGGTTGCCGTGCCGGGCGCGGTAGAAAACCGCAAACTGGCCGAGGGGAGAGTTTCTTGAAAATTGCGGTGCTCCTGCCGAAGATCCTTGAGTATGGAATAGAGAAAAACCGCGACCTTATAATCGTTAAACTGGGGTTGTTAATCCCTCCAGATTTCCGGTATGAAAATCTCACGTCTTCCGATCTATGGATAAACTCAAAAAGGATTACGCCTTGAATTCGACATTAGAATGTTAACGCAATGGATTATGGATGAGAATTATTTAATGCAGTATTATTCAACCGTTTCATTTTAGGGGTTCTAACCGTTTTTTTAAATTCTCGTTATTATTTTTTTCATTAATTTTTTCAGTGAACGAACGAAAAATTTTATTTATAAATCAATTTACAAGAGTGGTTATACTGACGTACGGATCTTACGTATCTACGTCCAGTGTTGTTTATAAGTAGATCAATATGCAGAGCCCAGGACTATAACTTTTGAAACTAATCTTTACGCCAGAAATAGTAAATAAGTTATTTTTTAATTCCCAGGCCAGACCTTATACGAAAAACATGTCAAAAACACATTTTGGTGAAACAAGCAAGCATAAATTCTTCTTTACTTTCTTTATTAATGTTATTACGATCTCCGATAATCGCCATTTTTTATTATTCCATTAATGGTTTACTTCTCGACATCCTCATAGTTGCTTTTCGATAGTGAGTCGATCGTTGTTGGGTTTGCTTAAAGAATATCGGTATGTAAAATTTAAAAATATATCGCGAGCTGCTCATTTACGTCACGAGCATTGTGTAATTCTTGGAAAGTAAGGTTTTTGGTATTCCGCGTTCACTTGGCTCACGCCCGCGTTCATCGTCGACGCACAATGTGTTAGAATCGGTGAATTATGGGTATGGAACGCTCACAGAGGCGACTTCGGATTTCAATTGTGCGAAACAAAATGCGTCCTTCTAGCACCGTCGCGAAATCGTAAATAACCGGAAAATACGCTTTCGTGGTTTCCTCAGCGCTTACTCGCACATGCGCAGGGAAACCGGTAATTTGTCGCGCAGCAAATATTTCGTTGGAAGGAATCGCGAGGCCCCCGCCTTGGATCCTCGATGAAATTCCTATCTCACCGTCCGTTTCCAATTTTACGTACCAAACATCGTCGCTCGATTCAGCTTTGTTTTTGTCACTTACATCGTTGGCGAAGATTCGAGCTATTCCCTTTTACAATCAACTCTTGCAACTTAACCATGCCAAGAGAGAGAGAGAAAGAGAGAGAGAGAGAGAGAGAGAGAGAGAGCAACTCCAGAATCTGTCTCGAGACCGTATTTTGAGTTAAAAAAGAAATTCTATTTTCACGCCGATATAGCATTTCTGAGAATGCAACGATAGCTCCCGAACGTGTCTTCTCGAACCTTGCGAGTGGAAGGCTGTTTGCTCGGTAACTGGCAGCTTTAAAATGGGCCGGCATTTTCTATTTTAGTGTACGTTACTGGCATCCAGTTTGTTGACAACCCTATGAATGCTTTTTTTTTTTTAGCATTTGTTAGTAGGAACGTGGGCGGATAAGCAGCCAGGACGATAGGGTTTTTTGGAGCTGTCGGAAGACCGTCGAAAAAAACTCGGAGCCGAGGAAAGAAAAACGGTGTCGAACAGGCATGGTTGTGACTTTTCTCTTTCGTCACTTCCTGTTCCGAGTGTCGCGTGGAAAATTTCCTGACCCGATTTCATCCGCCCTACGAGCGTCTAGGAAGATGTATTTTTAATTATTCTGCTCAAAATTAACTCCATGTTCTACTTTTCGATCGTCCATTGTTTGCACACAAATAACAAGAACCTGGTCTAAATCTTTTGATCAGACTTATTGCACACTGCTTTAATATCCTGCGTTTCATTATCGAGCCGCTGTTTGACATTCGACGAAAAAAACGAGAAATTACGATCGGATAATTTCTCTTCGTTCTTTTCCAAGGCATTCTTCTCGTTTAATTATCTTATTCAGTACTGGAGTTCAGTATCACCTCAACGAGCTTCCTGCTGTTATCATCGTCGACTTCTTTTTAGCATCGAAAGCGCATTAAAGCTCTAAAGGTAATTTTTGTTGTGCCGTTTATAGCCCTGGCACAAAGCTCTCGGCTCTTCTTTTCTACTCGCGTTTGTCTCACTCGTTATGCAACCAATCCCCAAACGGGGTTTGCACTACCAGACATTCGAGGCACGTTGGGCCTGGGACATTCCTAACACCCGGTATGGTGTCGAGCTTTTAAGCTTGCCCTCCATATCACTTTGAAAGAAAATCCTACTCCCGTTTACCCACGAAAGAGATCCCTCTAAAGACTTTCATTATATTTACATACATTCCTCGAAAGTTTCGTCTCGTATCGTTCTCCACTATCGATACAATTATTCGTTTATCATTCCTCGAGTAGGAGTTTTATTGCGCAAGACGAAATGCCTCGCAGCGATTACTCGTCTATATCCTGGTGAGATCTGTACTCGTACCGTATAAAACCGCGTCTCTACACAGTCCCCTTTTTACAGCTGCATCTGTACAAAAAAAAGTCCGCGTAGTTGCCGATTAACTTGGCCTCGTATCGCGTTCAATAAATCAGATGTACATCTCCGTAGATAAATCCATATAAAGTATTATAAAACGGTGGTATTCCCTTAATGGCCTGTATGTCGGGTGAAGATAAAGTGCCTCCAAGATCTGACCTCACTCAATTTTGCGCGAGATTATTCCGAAAAGAAGTCACGAATGGACCGGCGCGCTCTCGTACACGCTATTATGCTAATAAAGCTTAACACCAGAACTACCAGCCACTTCCTGGGCATATTTATAAAATCACAAACATCTTTTAAAAAAAGGGGAGAGTAAGAGGAAATTTCAGTAAATCAAAATGATGATCCAAATACTGCATGAAAATCATGGAAAATCTCAAAAAATGCATCGTTACAAAGCACTACGATTTTTTTTTATAGAAATGACTGACCAGTCATTTTGACTGGTTTGGTGGTTTTGGTGTTAAAGTCGGACATCGAATAGATATTTCCAACTACTTGATTCGTACGCACGTTTACATCCATCCACGATGGTGGCTCGGATCATTCGCTTCGTAGCAGGCGGCATTTTGTAGAGGATCGAGCGGTCTATAAAAGGATATTAATGGACGTCAGAAAATATCAATCAATGACAAAGATTTCGGTGGAAGCGTATAAATACGCTCGGGAGTTACGGTCCGCAAAGCTCGTTGAGCTTGGCCGTTGGCAGAAATGAGCTTATTAAGCTGTGGCCACACCTGAACGTTACGGATCAAAGTCGAGAGCGTGGTTTAATAAGAACGGTATTAATACACACTCCGCTTCCTGGCGCGAAATATTATTTCACCGGTTCACATACCGCGTGTCGCAACGATGACTGTATTACACTGGCGCTAGTGCTTTTCGCCTAATGGAATTTCAGGTTACGAGACTTTGCCATTATAGCATCGGCGATGACGAGTGAAAAACCATCCGGATTTTCACCCGAAATTGCTGATACACTCGAGACTACGATATTGATATAAGCAATGGCGATAAAGGAGATCAGAAAACGCTTATCTCGTGATTCCTTGGAAGAATAGTCTAAAAAATAATCTTCCCCCAGAATCACGATAATATTCGTACACATACAGCGCAATGTGAAGCTTTATCATCTCATTATAGCGGACAAGTACGATCTGAAATTTTCTCGAAGCCGTATCTGTAATTCCAATTCTTATAGTTAAAGTACTCGAATCTCACGTCAAACCATATCCATTAATTGCTTATCGCATTCCGACGTTTATTCGATCTCTAAAATCTCTTCCAAGATACTTTAAAGCAAACTGAAAGAAAAAAATCTAAATCCACATGAAAATCATTCATCGTAAGTCGACTTTCACTCGTCCAGATCGGCTAATCGCATTGGTCACGTAGGTCGAATCGCTCGCGAAGTCGGCAATCGGCCAATGCCTTTACCTCGCTTCTCTCACCGCTTCTTTTCCTTTCTTCTCCCAAAAAAGTTCGGCGTGGCCTTGTTGATTTTCGACGCGTTTATGCGAGCACAATCAACTTTTTGCATGTTCCAATGGGGAAAATAAAAGCGCACGTTATGCTCGGGGGAGAAAGGGGTGGAGAGCGAGAGAGCGAGAGATGTGAGGACAGAGGGATAAAGAGGGAGCAAAGAGGGAAACGAGGAGAGGAAGGGGCGGAGGACGAGAGGGCCGTTTAATTCACCGCGGGAGAAAGGGGTCTCGGTGTGCTACGAGTCTGGCTTGAAATAATGAACCGCGAGGAGTCAGCGGAATTTTGAGAGAGCGCCGGCTCAATCAGCCGGCATAATGCCGTCGCTGCGACGTCATTAGCCCACCGTTGGAATATTAATTACCCGCTCAAGTAGCGTGAGCTTATCTACCGCTGCAATTTTAGCACCGGCCGCGACCTCCCGTTACGCCCGATTGACATAATTGTTAAAGCTCCGCCCCGAGCGTATCGCGGTGCTCTTTACCGACATTGCTCCTTCCTTATATTATTACGCTCCGCACTCTTCCTCGATGCGGGAAGTGCACTTTGTACTTCTCTTCGGTGCGAGCGGAAAGCTCCGACTACCGCGCATATCGAGTTTCGTGGAAAATTCGTGGCCTAAAGGAAGGAGCGAGATATCGGAGAGTGGAGAATAAGTATACAGATTTTTACATAGTCGTGGAAATAAAAGTTATGAATATGTCTGATTGGTTACGCGGGGATAATGATTGTGCAGAGAAGTTTCTTGAATAATTCTCGATACTACGTAATTATATACTTATAAATATATATGAAATTGCGAGTAAGCGTCTTTGGGTATTCAGGAAAGCGAGGTATAAATGTTGATATACTAGTATAGAAATAAGGACGCGTATAACGACATATCATGGAAACAATGACGCGCGCTTGCAGAGATTTATTTCTTCGATCATAAAAACACGCGTTATGCAGGACGTTTTATTGAATTATATTAAGAAGTATATTCACTGGTACAATAATGGGATCGGTTTGAAGTGTGGCTAGGGAGAAATAGGGGCTTCGTACGAGTCTACGGAATTCGATAAAAATCAAGAGCGCCGCGGTGGAGATTCTGTTGGATAACAAGTATGTTCGCGAGATAATAAGTTTGTCCCCAGGACTCTTTCGCACGTTAATTACGTCGGCTGGTGTAATGCGCGCATATTAGCGCCGCGCTGCCGGCAGTTTTTGATGTAAGTTATTTGGCCGCTTAAGAATGCCCCTGTCGCGTATAATGTACGCTCATAGCGGGTAAACGCTGAAATTAAACCAGAGACGCTATGTTATTGAGCCGGAATTAAGCAAAATGTCCGACGGTACCGGTTTCTCGGACGAGGCGAGCTTAATGCGCGCACTTTTGCTCCACTTTTGTCATCTCTCGGGGACAAACGAGCAATGGTGTACTCCCCTGGTTATAATTATAACGGGAGGTCGTTTATTTCGGTTATTTACTTTGGGCGTTCTCGAGCCCCTTGTCGTTGCCTCCCACGATTTTGTTTACCACATGAAGCCATTGTTAGGATTAGATCCGTGAGAAATGAGCCAAAGGTATTCTAAGTGAGCTGTACTCGTAGTTCTCGACGGTGCGGTATTATCCTGGTGAATCAGTCGCGAACGAGGCAGGCCTATGTCGATTACATTGAGATCGAACGAGCCTCATTTCGTGGAGTAGAGTTTTTTTTTCATTGCTATTATATTTATTTTTCTCGTATGTATTTTGACTTATTTTTATTTATTTTATTTATTGTGCTTTATTTTTTACCGCTAAGGTCAGTAGGCCCAGGACCTTCTGTTTAAGGTGGATTCCAAACCACCAGAGCTACAGTATACATATCACATGAAAAAATTAGTCGTGTTGAGCGGAATTCGAACCCGGGTCACCCTAGTAGCAGTCCAAGTTTCTATCCACTATACCACCCTAGCTCTTTTGAGAAGATTATTCTCTGCAAGATGCCAAGTACGCGAAAGAAGAACCCAAAACGCAGCATCGTCGCCTTGAAGAATAAATCACCAGCTACGATCCGTAGAACAGATTTATAACAATGGTGTTTAATCTTATTAAGCGTAACGTAATCGTTCGGGATTAATAGAGGAAAAAAAGCTAGCGTGGGTCGTTCGAATGAGCAGCGTTCATCTTGCTCGCCTCTCGATACACTATCGCCAATTTCATACGTCACGCTCGTTTAATGACTCCCCTCGCGGTCTTCCACTTTGTATCGGGTCTACGTGCCAAAATAACCTCCACGTGACGATCGATCATAGGTTTAATACGGTCGATCCTCCGCGCGCGGTGGGCGCATCGCGCCCCGGCATTCAGCGATACAGTCACGCGCTTACGGCTGTCGCAATATGCGTCCACGATTAATTACGTGACTCACTAACTAGTCCGCGTTGATCTTCGCTCGTCTCCTTCTCCATCCATCGCGAATATTCTTTCGCCCGAAAGTTCCTTTCGACGAACACCAAAGCCCGATAGAAAAATAATACTCAGCACGCGAGAGCGTAAGCAGTACGCTTTCCTTCGCCCTCTCCGATCCGTGACGGATGATTTTGAAAGCGAGCCGCGACAAAAATCGATCGAGCGCCATCCGCCAAGGAGCCGAGGTACGAGGCAATACCTCAATCTCCCGCACCGGTACCTTTAAATCCTCCTCGAAGGTAGCCAGAGGCAAGAGAGGCAAGAAGGAGGAGAGGAAAAAATGCCAAATTTATCTCGAAGGTATCACCGATCGGTCCTCACGAAATTTCCTCACGTCCTCCCATCGTGTCGAGCAAGAGGGACGAGCAAAAATAAATAAAGTCCGGGGCTCCTCCCGCGCTCCCCTTTCCTCCGTTCCCGTATCGCGGCTTCTTTCGATCGATCTGTGGGGTACGATCGGTCAAAGGCTCCCTCGCGGCCCTGGCCGAGGGGGAGGGGGTTTACATCTCGGATGCGGAGGAGAAAGGTGGATCGAGTGCGCGGGAGGGAGAGAGACGGAATTTGCCTCGGATACAACAATGCACTTAATGAACCCCGCCCGGCTTATTACCGCCGTATCTCACGGCCGAATACTCGTCTCTTTCTTGTTCATTGTTCGATCCCTGCCGATCGTAAACTCCCCGTTCCTCTTGCACGAAAGTTCGATGTATACGAGGACGGTGATTCAGCTACGTTCATAATAATCCTTAACGAGCGTCGCCCTCCGCCCTTCCTCCCCTTCCCCCTCCCTTCGCGGCCGAGGACGCTTTCGCGAATTCCGCGAGGAATTTTCGGGACTTTGCCCCTACGATTGCGCTCAGTCGTGGTTGTCGTGGAAGTTCGAGACGTCCGGGGACGATGGCTGAGATTTGCATTCTGGGATTTGCTCTTCTTCTTCGTTTGTAAATTAAGTATAATATATCGTTGTATATTGCGCGAGGGGAACAAGGGTGATGGATGAATATATAGTATAGTATATTTCTCGCGACCATTCGAGATTCTATTCACCGATCATATCATTTATGTCGAAGAGAAAATATAGACGTGTTATTCTACCCCTTGGTAGAATATCTCAAACTCTCTTCACTCGCGTCTCTCTCCATCGCGCGGAGACACTCGCCTGGGCTTTCATTTCGAATTTTCCATTACGCAATGTTACTTCACTCTTGGAGTGTATCCGCGGAGGAAGAGGTGCCGTATCCTTCGCCTCTCGTAGAAATGTTTTCTCATGCAAATTCGAGGCTTAATCCGCGCGGTTTTTTCTTCGGTCGTCGATCAGGAGAATGCACTGGTCGCAATAATATCGCGGTTCCGTTACGATCGAGCGAGTACGTCGGACCGATTTCTCGGCGGATATCCAACAGAGGCGAACCCTCCGGGGCAGGGTAGGAGGGGGGGAGTGCATTACGCGAGATGCAACGATAAGCGGCTTCATTTTGCCGCATAAAACTCGGCTGGAATAATTCAGTTAATTAAGAAACTTCGGTGCGGCGCGCGTAAAAAAATTAATATAGGGAGCTCGACCGCGGGAATTATAAATCCCTTAATTACCATGCCGGGGATTTGCTGCAGCGTGATCCGATGCGAATTTCGCTGCCTCCTCGGCCTGCCGTCCGATACATTATTGCCGCCCTGTTAAGCGCGAAAAAGTTCGACTCTCGCCTTGTTTATTCTTTATAACAGAGATATCGATATCGATCGATAAAGGTTCGTGGGGGCATTTAAGTTAATCGTCGATGCAAGTGTTATCGTTTTACGTTGAATCAAATTCTCAACCTGTATCGTTAAACCCATCGTCTTTGTATAGAGTTAATCTAGTGTGTATACGATGAATACCAGGAACAAGAGTACTGCTTTATAATATTTTTCGTGAAGCCGACGTATAATAACTTAGAACCGAAAGGTACCAGCATCGGGCAACCAAAATACTTCGCGCCTCTTTTAAAATAAAATCGGACGCGAAGGAAATCGGATTGTTTTATCGCACCGTTAAGGATAATGACACATTCCGGACGCGTTAATTTTATTTTTTCTTTTGCCGCTACGCACGATATATCGCGAAGCAGTTCGCTTTATTTTGAAAAGTTACGAGGTAAACGTATTTTTACGAGGCGACACGGGTACACACGTCGCAATAATACCTTCGCTCGGAGCCCTACCGCGAAATAAATCGAACCCGTTAGCGATTCATTGGATGCGATACACGGACAGCAAAGAGTTGAAAATTTCGCATGCTACACTTTATCACGTTCTTTCTACGGTCCCGGCCGACCATTCGCCGCTTCGTTAAAACGCCCTGGAATTCTGCCGCGGGAATACCGCCGAACAGTGATAAGAAGTTTCATTATTATTGGGCAAAACTCGGTGCCCTGGCCACGCATGATTAACGCGTTTCATTAAGGAATTTTACCGTTGCGCCCGTGAGAGATTAAGGTTACCGTGGCGCGCGAACGTGATGATAATAAATTCCTTAATTATGATTTAATTACTCCAGATACCGTTACATCGGCGTCCGCACCTCCTGCGATACTTCCCTCAAGATCGATAATGCCGGACGTTCAAATGTATGGATACTCTACTGTATCCTGTTTTGAATCTCGTTCGCTTCAATGTATCCCGATACGCGCATTCCGATTGGTCGATCGAAACGAGTCACGCCCCCCTTCCTCTGAACGTTCCTTTTCTTATTTTTATGGACATTTTATGGACAATTTCGTTCTATCGTTACATACACATCGCTGTTTCCATAACGAGCTTTTAATTTTCGTTGGATTTCGTTGTCGCTTTTGAATTTTCATTGAAAGTACGAGTGTCCCGTTCTATTCTCACAGTTCCATACTAGAACTATAATATAGGTTATGTTCGCGTATCGCACAGCCTGACTGCTCGCAAAGTCTCGATCGAGTCTTGCCTTAAATATTTGATTTCGTACGGTCGTCGCAAAATCCGGAAACGGTAGCCTCGTGTTAAATAAGCGATTACCGCCAAGGCTGCGGCCGCGTAAATCCTTAAACAACAACCTCTAGCTTACCTCGTCCTCGGCCAGAGTTAAACGGGCCGGGAGACCGCGCTTGCCCTGAAATTATTCCACGCGTTCCGCCCCGGGTGAATCTCGACGGTCAAAGGTGCGGATAAGAAAATCCAGGGACGGTGGGGCGGAGGGACGGAGGGAGAATCGGACAAAAGCAGAGACTTCCAAGTGTGTCAGCCGTCCCAGACTTTCGTCCGGCGAAGATGAGCGCGTTTTATTTCGTCGTGGATGAGGGACGATTCACTGGCCGCGGCGGATAGTGCCAAGAAACCGATCGGCCGGCTCGCGCACAGCTATTTCACTTATGCGAGCCCGCTTCTCTCTCGGTTGGGAGAGAATTCCGGCTTTATCTCGCCGACAGATGCGAGACGGTGTCTGTCGGCCCGTGGCTCCCCTTTCGATCAGCATTTTAACGGCCGAATTATTGAAATAAACCGCCTTTGCAGCGCCGTATCTCGCGCCTATTTGTAGCAGGAAGTTTGGTCAGCTGTCTCGAAATATTTTCACCGTCCTGCGACGACGCGTATCCCCATCGCCAATTCTTTTTCCTCGCGCCAAAGTTATCGTGCGAAAAAGCGCACCGGCCCGTCGATCGGCCCGGCCTTCTGCATGGCGATGAGCTTTGCATTTGAACGGAGAGAGTGTAACGACTTCGAGATGTTTCTTGCTCAAACTAACTGTACAGTCGCGACTGCACATTGATCATGAACCCTTTGTAATCGATGGAGATTCTTAGGTAATGTTATCGCATTGCATGTTATGTTTATGTGCATGGCGTAAAGTCAATCGTCCTTTTCTACGAAATCTATAAATTATCGTACATTGAAAGATGCTTCTATGATAACTAAGTGTCGTACGAATATTCGTTATGTACAATGTTTTTATTTTCATGGAACGTAAAGCAGATGGTTTCTATGATTAGATACGGTTGGAGTGAAAGAGTTTGAAGATAATGTGGGTTATGAGTGGTTACGTGTAATTCCATAGTCGTTCGCTCGTATTAAATGTCGAGTGATAATGTCGCACAAATATACCGTTCAAATGTTGGTCCTCGAAGGAACGGAATTTCGTGTAAAGATCATCGTGCGAGGAAGGACGAGGATGACGCAAGTGTGCGAATCCATTCGTCCGTCCTGCACGTCGTTGTTATATTTACGATTGGACATAGCGAAGAATTCATACTTTCGAAAAAGTATCGATAATTCACGCGTCTTAATGCGTTCCTCTCGTGCAAAAGGAAGCTCAAGGCTCTCGCTTTGATTCGTTCGGAGCATTCGGGGATATTGCGAGTTCGCGAGTGAAACTACCTTCAATCAGTTAGGCAGATTCACGATGAAGTTACGGCCGGGGCACGGGAATAATCGTAAAACGCTTCGTGCCTGCGAGAACACGCATTCGTTTCGTACCTGCGGAGATACGCACGTGTCTACGTCGTATCGGCCAGGGCCGCTGCAATTCCCGCCGTGAATTCTACTCGAGGATTTCGTATATAGGAATAAGCAAAAAGCTGATCCTCCAAAGGCCACTCTTTGCTCGCAACCTATAGCTGTAGTAATTTATAATTTATATAGTTTAATTTGCATCAATATAGAAACTATATCGAAAGTAACATTAAAGAACATACACTACAATTCGTCGAATAAACTTCAACATATACACAATAAACATACCGCATTTAAAAAAAAAAAAAATATCATTAACACCCAGTAACGTAGCGCATATTTTAAAGGAATAATTATACAATAACACAATTTCACATAAGAAAGCAAAGTCATAATGAGATTCTGCACACGCGGCGACTCGGGGTTAGATGTTTCAATTAATCATTATATCGTCCTCCGGAACGGCATCCATCACCTTACACGCGTGCCTCTGAAACACGACATTTGCCTTCAGCCTAATTACTTATTGTACGCCTCGTGCGTCGTCGCAGCGCCACGGACTTGGCGGAGGGGGAGGGGAAGGGGGAGGGGTGGGGAGGGAAGGGGGAAAAGGGGGCGTTGCAACCGCACGTTAACCGCGGTTGAGTTACGATCGAAAATCAGCGGGATCGAATTGCGTCATGCCGCTTCGCTTATCGGGGAAACGTTTAACGGGACGCGAGCGAGAGGAAAGGATAAAGCGGGAGGCGGGCGAAGCTGAAATCGGTGGAGGCGGCCCTGACACGGCTCTGCTTTACTTACTCGCATTATACATGCGGGTTATGCATTATTATGCGCCGTACGGGCTAATAAAAATTTTTTGCATTCGCCCTCGTACCTCGGCCCGCTTGTCTGCTCGCATAACGTTAACATACCGCGACGTTAACGTTACACTGTTTCCACCAGTCACGCTCGCCCCCCCCCCCTCCCCCACCCCCCTTGCTCTCCTCCCGTCCCACCGGGACTTCGCTTCCACGGCTTTTCTCGCGAGTTCCCACATTTTTCTCGCAACGTCACTCGCGTGGGCCCGTTTATCTCCTCTTATTTTCCCCAGCCTCGCGGATTTTTCATCGCGCTCTTTCTGGAGGGCAATTCGAAACGAGTTCCTCGAGATCCGGTACGTGCGATGCGCATGATTATTGCGCATTCGCGCCTGCTTTCGGTATCCAGGCGCATTCATTGTTGCAGTAACAACGGTTGCTTGATTATTTAAATGTCGACATTGAAGACCAAGGTTGTTCGACTGGGGAATCGCGTGGAAAAATGGGGGAGGTGCTGGCAGGGATTTAAACCGGTTTCTTGTCGGAGAAGACCGAATTTCGGATCACAATTTCGTGGCATTGTATGTTGGACAGGAAAGTGTAGGAGTAAATAGGTTGAGTTGACATTTTTTCGCCGAGCTTCTAACCTCGATTGTCTATGACATTATTCAACCGCTTAAATGCAAACAGCTCGAAGATCCATCTAAGAAATCAAGATGTATTATAATAAAATTCCGGCTCTAGTTTTAGTTGTAAAATTGATGATTGAAAAATGGACGTTCTATGCTCGGGATTTCATTTTCCTTTTTTTTTTTAATCCTTTACAGCAATATAAATCTTTGTAGTCGATTATTACAGCAGCATAAAAAGGGACGAAAAAATGTACAAAACGTCCGAAAACATTGGTACACACGAGCCATTAAAGTACTCGTACCATTAAAGCGAGACTTTCGCATCGTCGGTGAGCAATTCTGGTTTCTCGGCTTCCCGGTTCTCCGGAGTAGAGAAATATTTCATATAGCCGCCAGGGTATTGCGTAACCGCGATATTTGAAGAATGCCCGAAAAAAAATGATCCGACCTTGCGCAAATGGGTGCAGCGTCGACGAGTGATGAGCGCTCGTCGGCGACGTCATTAGTTCGTCGTCCGTCATCTCCGTCGGAGGTCCACCTGCGCCGCCATAGATCTCTGTAAATAATGCAGATTTCAGGTCGAAAATAGGTTTCGGCCGGTTGCGGAAAAAGCGTTCGTTGTTTTGGCGGTAATAAACTGCCGTGGGCGCCGCGAAAACGGCACTTTGTATCCCAATTAAGCGTCGGGGCTTCTCAACGATGCGTAAAATTGGAGCCGCCTATCCTCCCGGTTATCCTAAGCCGATAATTAGGCATTTTCGCGTAATAACACGCGACCGAACGGTCGCGGCCGTATACCTATATATATAATTAATACCCGCCGTATAATGTGATCCCCCGCGTTGTTTACTTTATTTTAGGTCGTAAAGCGTTTTATGGGAAAAAGTTGAGGTGTAATGCCGCCCAACAGGTTTAAGGACTCCGAGAGCCCGGGGATCCTCCTTTTTCAGCCTCCTCCCCCATTCCGGACACAATGGAGCAATTATAACGAGCGAACGAATGCCGGGTAAACGAGGCGTAGTAATGAATTTGGTGTGGTACCAATAAAACTCGAGGGCCGTTAAGGGGCCTCTTCGCGAATGAGCGTTGCCCACCACTCTGGCAACCTGTACAAGCGTGTTGCATAAATCTAGGCTCCGACGTCGTAAACGGTAAATAACTCTACGCCATTTGAGATTATTTAACCGCTGATGGATTGCGCGAGCGTGGACCGAGAGGATTGTAAATAGAACGATGGGATTTCGATGATGCTGGATGATCAAGGCGTGAAATCATGGTGCCTTTGGATGCTATTGATTTTTTTTGTTTTCTTTTTTAAGTACATTTTTGAACCGAGCATTAAGGTGGTTTAGGCTAGAGCTTACTGTGTTTAAGGTGGGTTCTGAATTACTAGAGTTACGGTATACGTGTCACGTGGAAGAAGGTAATGGGCAGAATTCGAACTCGAGTCTTCCAAGTGGAAGTCCAAGCTTCTATCCACTACACCACCATAGCTCTCTTTAACTATCAACATTGACCACGCTGCTGTTATTTACCTCTTTTCGATGTATTATTCGTTAAAGTAAAGATGAGTATATCGATAATTCTGCGATGTCGAAACAACGATGATCTACGAGAGGAGAAGTTAAAGGTCGCCTCTTATCTTGGCAAGCACGTGGACATCGTTGGAAAGGAGAAAAGTGGAAAGGGTACTGAACCTCTTAATGTTAGGTAGGAAGTTTACAGGTATTATCGTCGGGCATTTAAGTCCTGGATGTTTGGTTTATGACTTTTTTTACGTATAATTCTTAAGTGCGACACGTAAGAGGCTATACGCTATCGTAAAACGTTTTTATTACTAGACAATGAATGCCAGATGGACTGAAATGTGACTAGATGGTAATAATGGACATTGGTCGGCTTGGCTTGGGGATTTTCTTTTTTTTTCTGAACAGTTAGGCGCGGAAATAGCGAGGTTAATGTTAATACCATTCGCGATATTACTGGCCCGTTGCCAAGCAGCGGACACTGTATCAGAATGTGCCGTCGGTTTATTAGCGGTGTAACTGGCGATATACTTCGACTACAAGATAAACTCGACGACATTTTGATAGAATTTTCTTTAAGGAAAACGCACTATTCTTGTTATCGCCACAGGCTCTCGCTGCTCTGCGCACCGGCGATTATCTCTGAAAATACATGAATATGGGCGTAGAATTTACACAACCGTCCATTTCTAGGAAATGAAATGTAATCTTGATCTAACATGTTATTGTGTAGTTATCGCATGCACGCGATCCAAAATAAACGTAGAGTAATCTCAACCGAGTATCTCGGAGCAATAATATAAATTTGTTTAATCGAATACGGATTGCTTGGCATATACACGAACAATTTTCAAAACGGTTTCTCACTGTATACTGCTTTTGCGTGTATTTTTAGTTGTCGGTCGTACTTAACGCATTACCCTGTTTTATAGAATCCAAACTGCTGGTTTATGATATAGCTGGTGCGTAAATTTTGTGTTCATACTTATGAATAACAAATACGTGGCGACTATATTCAACCGCAGCTGTGTTGATTTTTGCTCGATTTAATATTATTTCCAAGACAAAATTGAAAACATTTGTTTTTTAATTCCTTGATCTCTTTTTATTAAATTTAATGATATCCTTACCAAGCTTGTAATCACGTTATCCTGGAAATTAAGTTCCCAGGTTTTGTATTATAAATTCCTTCTCTACGACCGTGATTGTTAAAAATCCGCAGAAAATATTAGACCGTGATCCGCAGAAAATATTAAATAACGGCTTGTTGCAGATTACTGGTCCACAAATTAATAAAAAAAACTCCTTCGGTATTCACGATCCACCCCTGGCTGCATTTTCACGATGCCCCGCACGTTGCCATTGCTTTTTGCCTCGAAAAAGGGGGATTGGAATCGAGAATTAACGCCAGTCGTAAATCAGTAGCCGGCACTTACGGATTATTCGTGATGCCTGCCGATAGACAACGCACGCCGTTGGATGCGATTTCACGCGTGAGATCGGTGCACCTCACCCGGAATCCCGCGTGGAATGCGGCTTTTCTTTTTGCCGGTGCGCGAGCCTCGCCCAGAAGGAGAACAGTTTACCTTCGAGTCTATTTCACGAGGCTAGGCACTATAAATGCCTATTTGTACACCGTGATAACGTTTTTTGAGTTCGTGAGAAGACCGATGGAATGCCTCCTGGAACTATACGACTCGGATTCTTTTTCCCGGCCGGGGAAAGCGAAGTGCCACGACCGTAAGTCACCGTGGCTTTAAGTGTCGCGGATCTTAACCCGTTAACCGTGTCATTTCTTGGAGGTGAACGCGAGAGGGAAGCTGGAACTATGTCGATATACTCTGTAAATGTCTAGGGAAAAAGAGGGGGCAAAAAGAACTTATATATAATTAAATGCATTCCAGGGTTTAGCTATCCACACAAAAATGATGTTAAATTTTAGGAAACGTGTCATTCGTTAAATTGGTGCCAAGTAAAATTTACTGTTTTAGTATATTCGATGAAGAGTAAAACGAGAATATATACTAAAGAAATCGTCTAATAAATGTGAGGCTCCACAATTTAAATACACTTTTTCTAAAAGCGCGGTCGAGAGTCCTTCTTTTCGAATATTTGATATATTACAATACTCAGCTGCTCGACAAGCTCAACGAAGCTAATTTGTAATTGTTATTGTCATATAACTTGTTGCTCGATAAAGCGAAATTTACGAAGTGGCTCGTTTTTGCTTTGGTTTAAGTAGACTCGGTACTAGTCGTAAACGTACGACAGCGCGGGGTATATTGCCAAATTGCAGAGCGACAAGGCAGATTGCAAAGCCGAGCGAGTTAAGTTATAGGCGCAATTATCGGCGAACTCGATGAGAAAGGTGGTGGCGACTGTAATTCCCGTGGAGTATGAGAGCCGAAGGCGCGTACGAATTAAAGAGAATCGAATAACCAAGCTGGGTTTGTCTAAACTGTCCTTAGAGTCGCACATAAAACCGTCGTATCTTGTTCCGCTTTCAACTCTCGCGTATCTAAATTCTTTGGAAATTACTCTTTCCTCGAGCCACTATGGACACGCATCTCGCGAGGTAAATGAATCAATCGTGTTTTTGGACTTATTCGGCACTTTCGCGGTAAATTCATTTTCGCTTGGGATCACGTGCGCGCGGTGGCACCAGCCAAACGTGTACGGCTAAAGATTTAATGTCTCGCGAGAGACATACGCGCCTGTCTTTTCAAATCGTACAATCGCATACATTTGTGCTCAAAGTGATTAATGTGTCCAGACTAACTAGTACATATCGGCCAACGAGGGCCGCAAATCATCCAGTCGCATTGTTCGCCATTCCTCATTCTCAGCCATCCGTAAAGGGTTTCACGCCTCTGATGTATTTCGAAAAAATGCCCACTATCGACGATCAATTCCAAAGCGTGGTTTGTAAAGTGGATTTGTTAGCTTATATCAAAGTAGCAAGATGGATAGTGTATTTTTCCTAATAGAGGTCTCGTGATATTTTTGCATTATTATAGAACACGGAGGATCCAGGAAAAGGACTGCGATTAAAAACTCTGGGTTTCGCAGCCCGATGGATATTTATTAATGCGGATGCGTTTGTTCGAAAAATAATTTTGATATATTTAGAAACGCGCGTGGCATACATCGAAAGCACTTTGAAGGCAGAAACGACTTACCTCTTGTGGGATAAAGCTGATGGGGGGTCCTGGACCGCATACGCGACATTGCGGAGAGATAGGACCACGAGGGAAGATTCTTGGACCTGCAATTAATCGTGAGAATTTATTACGATCTTATTGGGTACCGTTCGCGACTGAACAGAGATGATGTTGCCCCGCGCAGTTAGATTTATACACCCCGTTTCGTGGTTGAGCTACGTTTATTAAATACGATGGCGATTTAATGAGCCCTTAATTTAATAACCTTCGTACAACACGCGTATAATAATTTGATATCTAATTTAATAAGTAACGTTTTCTCCAGCCGATGCGGGCGGCGCTTTACGAGGCGATCGGTTCTCATCGCGTGCGTGCCGCAGACGGTAAGCGCGCCGTTCTTTTTTCCTTTTTCTCGCGATGCACGTGATATATTCGTGCTATAACATCTTGAAAGCAGGACGAAGAACACTTCGAGAAGGTGCAGCGGATTTCTTTCGCGAAAAAGGACATTGCATTTTACTTAGAAAAATCCTACGAAGTTTCGCACGAGCACGTCATTTTGAGAAATATCGATTTTCTGAAAATATTATCGGGACGAAATGGCAGGCATTAAAATCCCTCGAATTATATATTAGTCGGTGATTCTACTTATGCATAATCGTACAATATCCTAATTTAGAATTTGATACGATCATAGATTTTTAGAAGGAAGATCCACTGGGAGTTAAAAGCTATTTTTAAATCCAAAGTGAAAATTGAAACCTACATCAGATATATCGATACTTCTGTTGATGAAAATATTGATTAAAGCTTAAGCGATATTCCTAAATCTCGATGAGCCGGGCTACGGTGCGAACGTGGGACGAAGCTCATGAGCCACCATATTAAGCGGCATACGATCCATAAATACGTGGACTAAAGTCAAATAATGCCATTCGAGATTTTACTCGAGCCGCGAATCTAACTTCGTGCTCGATAAATAAATTCACCATAATCAAACGATATGGTAGGAAATTTGAAGTGGGAGGAGCACCCACTTCTTCGATGCTAAACTCTCCTCCGCCAGAGATTTAGTAAGCCTTTTCAGTAACGACGTACTAGTTGCGGTACAGAGCGACAGAATGCCGTAAAGATTATCTAAACCTGTGGTTTGCGTGCTTGCAACATCGAAGCGGTCCATTAGGAATCAGGTGCGCCCGTATTTCCAGGCTTCCCTACGCCCACGCGCTCCACGAATTCGAGGCGCGCATCGCATCGTTCGCGAACGCGCTGTTTCGACAGCCCACTCCCTTCTTCTAATTACGCCGCGAATTAACGACGAGTAACCAGTGGTGCAACTGGCGTAAACGCCATGGGAAGCAGCTGCGCAGGTAATATTTCCTCTTTCGCCGCCCGACATTTTCACTATTTCCAAAGGCGTGCAGGCGGCCGTTGAGGCACCTTCGCCCACGTAACACGTGCACCCGTTTGAGGAACAAAGGAGAGATCCTTCGTTTCTTCAATTTTCGATGTCGGTTGTGTGAGAACAAAAGCGAACCGTTTGTTATTCCGCTTCTGAAGTTGTAAGGGATAGAAACGATAAAGCACCAGAGATGATCGATCGGCTTAAGTTTAGATTTGATCTCGATTCGAATGTGTTTCGATTCATTTTTCAATGCATTCGAATGGTTCCTATTTCTTAAACGATCGTTCTTACACGGATTTCTTATTAACGCGACTCTACGGAAGACGATTGACGTTTAAGCCCTCAAAAGTTTCTCTTTATTAAATAACCATATTCTAAAGAAAAAAAATTCGAATAGGGACATCAGAATTTTATTCAGAATCTCTTCAGCCCAAGTTTCAGTTTCCCACTATTCCTCCATATTTCGCATAAAAGTATTCAGACTCGAATACGTAAATCTATTTGAATCTAAACCATTCCCATGACAAAGGATATTCTTGCATGGAAAAGTTCAAGAGGCAGGTGGACCGAGTCTTCCTCCTGGAATTTCTACCCGTAACTTCAATCCTAGCTGACGTACCTATTAGGGTGGGTTTCACGCTCATGCGCAGGCGCGAGCCAGCGTACGCATCCGCGGAAGTGTTATAAGCGATCGGGAGGAGAATCTCGGGGAGGCGAGCGGAGCTCGTAAAGCGTTCTACGTGCGTCGAATCGTGTTTACTCTGTAAACTCGTTGCCCCGTCCCCGTGGACTTTTGTACGGCTCGCAGAGCCACCGCGTCGATCTCTCGAAAGCGATCCGTTCCGCGGAATCGATTCTTCGTGGGGCTTTCTTGCCGATACGGGAACACGCCTGGACTCGAAGGAAGGGCCCTGCCAGCGAAGGAGGCGGAGGATCCGCGGAATTCCATTTTTTTGCCCCTTTCCAATTGCCGTCACGTTCGAAGAAATTACTGCCCTCCCCCCAGTCCTCCCCAGGCGCGACTCAACCCCTGGTGGCGCGGAAATGGGTCAAAACCGAGCCGTGCTGCAATTTAGGAGGTATGCGCCATGGACGGGCGATTTTAGCAATGCGCACCGCCATTGTTGTTTTATCCGCCGATACGTGGCCGCCGATTGGTCGGCCGCGATGCACGGATGTAACAACGAGGATTTTCGCCTCGTTGGGAGACATCGTTCGTGTACAACTTTTGGGAGGTGGTATTTTAGGGAGATCGTAACGGTCAAACCTGTTTTTTGTGAGGTAGATAGGGATCGCGTAAGAAACATATTCGTAAACTTTATAAATAGCTACAACAAATTATTTTTGAGGATATATTATAGAATATTTTTTTATGCAGTGGAGAGGGTTTGTTAAAAAAAATTGTACTTAGAGAATATGTCAAAGCTTTAGGAAATAGTGAGAAAATGCTTTCGAAAGGAAGTAAATATTTAAATTATACATGGAAACGTTTAAAAAAATTTTTATTTCTCATTTTAAACATGGGAAAATCGCATAAATCAAAGACCGCACAAAAACACGTTTGACTCTATTTGGATGAACTTGATTAAGGATTAACAGATAGCCATCGTTTTTTAGAATGTTGATCAATTTTTCGTATCGATTCTTCAGTGGTTATTCAACCGATTGACTAGTGAATTTAGAAAACAAGAGTGTGGTGTTTTTGGTGGGCTCAACATTCTTGGTTTTGGTTTGAAATTAGTGGATACAATCGTATAACTCGATACATCTTTCAGACTTGCTTTATCATATTATTATAATTCTCGACTTGGATTCTTCTTAACCTTGATAAGTTTCTAACGAACAAGATATCATGGCTAATTATCCGATCAGGAATGTTCGATGACCAGTATCACCCACGGTGTCGTTAAAACGCGAATATATACTCACTTCGTGCCGCGTATTACAGTTTCCAATTCTCAGCGATTACACGCGTTCAAACAGCCTCGTTACACCGCCTCCTCGATATTCCATCCGCGGCAACACGCCCCGGGTTGTCATCTACCCTCCTTACTTCAATTATTTACCGCGCTCAGGTCGGTTCAACGCCGTCGTTAAAATAACAATCGCGCGAAGGCGCAAGCGGACATTACTTTTTATCGTCGCTGGCGTTAAACGACAATTGCGATGTCGGGCATATTGTCCCGGTAAGTCGGCGCGGTGAGCATTAAAATACCAGGTTAATACCGTGGAGCGGCAACCGGTGTTCGCGGCTGTGCCAATCTGCATAGAACCGACGATATTGCCCAGCATATCGCGAAATCTTCGCGCGAAAATCGTTGCCATCGTTGCTCGTTAAGCTTTTGCAAGCAGCCGAGATAAAGGCTCGATTCGCGGACTCTCGAATGCCGGATACCTTTATGATTTGCATACATTGTAACCGCCCAGAGGGAATCGTCAGGGAGCACAAAGGCTGTCATGAGCCGATGAAGTGCGGGAACGATATCGGTTCTGTATCGCGGTTGTGATTGGGCCGAGCAACGCGCGCAACAATATGCGTATTTATGGAACGACGATCGACAGTTATGCGCTCCTCGATTCAGGATCGTTGCGCGTGGTAATATGGGCTCTGCTTGATTTGGACAATCGCTCGTGGATTTTGATCATCGTCATTTGCGCCCCGTCATGATTATCTACGGATGCTCGTGTATGCGAAAACTCTCAGCCGAATTCTGAGAAAATAAGAGGATTTTTGTAAAGTAAGGGACGTTCTCGTGATCTTCTTTACGTTCTTACATGGAAGATTTCTCGAGGGAGACTATAAAGATTTATCGTCCATCGAATCGTGAAGTATTGATATTACAAGTCATTGATTATTTGATGGCGATGTCGAAAAATTGCTTTCAAGCGCAAGACAGTGGGGGTATTATTGTACTGCGCGTAAGTTTCTTTTATCATAGACCCTTCTACTAAGGAACGAATATACGCTCCTTCCTTCCACGTTAATAAATTGATCGCGAGGTTGATAACTTTCTGCACGTACGTGACTGCATTTGCTCCTACGATAGTAAATATTCCGAAGCTGTTTAGCATAATAATCGTCCATGTTTGAAGGAAGTACCTCCGCGATGAATATCCCCACGATTCGCAAACGTTTATTCCGGGAGTAATTCCGGACTTTTAAACACGCCATTACCGATTATGTAACGCCGTAAACACAATAACTTTGGGGCACCATTTAGGAGGTACGGTAAGAGTCGTGCATTGACAGGAATTCGATAATATTTGGAGAGATCTCGTAATCGACGGAATTACGCGATCATAGAGCGTGGGCGATGCCGGTAACGAAAGTCTCCAAACAAACGCCCTCTGCCACCTATGGCGATGCTCGGGATTATTTTTTCAAACTGTCACGATCGCACAAAAGAACTTACTTATGTCGATGTCTGGAAACTGTTACGATATTCGCATTCCCGACGTCGCTACATTTTACCCTTATTTTTGCCAATCATCCTGCCCTCCGCGCGGTTATCGATAAAAGCGTACCTGTGTTTTTCGTTATTCTTTCTCTCATGCCAAAGTACAAAACACGAATTACGATTATCACCGAAGTTTGGTTTGATTTGGTCGACCGCGTGCAATTTTTCAACATTTTTCTAAACTGTATAAAATTTTCTTTCTTACTCAAGGGAAGGTAATAGCAAAAGGTATACTTTATGAAGCGCCTATTATATACACGCATTGTCATTCGTTATTGAGAGAACGCTTTTAAATTTCAGAGTTTCATTGGGATACGGAGAATAATAGAAGTATTATCTTACATTTGTACAACGATCGGTACATGAGAATAGATGTTTTACAAGACATTTCGAGTTTTACCAATGCTTCCATGATTTCCTCTATGAATCGTATTAAACTTATTGCGCAGCGTCGCAGTAAACATCGGTATGGTACTAACGAGCCGAAGGTCGGCTTTCCACGTCCGCGGAACTTAACACCTCGCTTAATTTAAAGGCCGTGAGCACGGAGGAAAGATCGTATCGAGTCTATCGAGTATGAATCGTGGATTCGAATAGTCCGATCGTAGTTTCGTTTGCGGTTGGTTTGCTATCGATGTAACCAACCTTAGCAAAGTGTGCATCGTACGTTCTGCACACCAGGTAGAATACCGATATGTATATGAGAAAGACCCGAGGCGCGCTAAACTTGAAGCGTGATTCATGCGATGCCAGGTTCATCTACTGCCATATCATAAGTCAGCATCGTTGTCTCTTTTTTTTTTTCCATAAAACATTGCTTACCTAATATCGGACACTTGGCCAGCAGGCATGTCTCTCGTAACTACCGCAACTAAGTACAGCGATTTAGTATCCTACGCGTTGCAAACAGCGGAGGAACCCTGAAGCACCGCTTAATCCTAAGCTTCGATCGTAATGGAATTTGGTGCCTGGAAATTCTCGAGTGGCGGAATAAGAATGAGACCTGCCTACGCCGAATTCTTACATACTAAGTATGAACTTTGAAAGAAATGTCCAGCAATAAGACCAAAGTGTCGGAATTAAGAAATGGTTGTCAAAATTATTATAATGATTTTGAATGATATTTTTTGCAACATTAACAAATTTCAAGATTGCAGCCTACATCTACGGCTAATAGCAGACATTTTCACAGTATCATGATTATTATATTATGTCATCGGATAAGCATGGAAAATTACCTAAAGAAGAACTAAGATTCTCTATCAAATTTAAAAAAGAATTTTAATTATTTTGAGAAAAATTTTTTATTTAAGAAAAGTACACTCTCGACCTAATTTCAAAATTTCCAAACGCAACTCAAAAATATTATGTCTCGATCAAACATCGAGGATATTCTCCGCCTTTCACTAAAAAGGGTTATATACGTCGCTGTACGATCATTTCGATAATCGCATCGATTATTTATCGGTGGGTTGTTCGTTCCAGAAGCACTTTATCGTTTCTCGTCACGAAAGATCGACACGCGCGCGCAATGCGCGCTCTTGATCTTCCAGTTCGTGATTTTCTTCTGCCTCCGCACTCGGTGCAAGATGATAGGGCTCTAATCGAAAGGAAACTAATTACTCCGGCTAATTACTCCGGTTTCAGCGCAGCGGCCTGTACCTTTCTTGCGAGGAGGATAGCAAAGTGAAATGCTGAGCCGGAGCCGCGCTCAAAGAAACATTGTAAGCGCTATCAAAACGTGGATCGATCACGCGAATGCACCGGCCTTACTCACGGTTCGGGCGCACAACTCTAAACCAACATGCATCTCGCACCGCGCGAACGTTCCACTGTACGATCCCTCGACACAGCCAGACACACATTATGGTAATTCCTAAAGGTACCCGATCGTTCTAAGGACCTCCTTCAGGACGTAATGCGAGATTCTCCATCATTCGCGTCGAAGTTATCTCAAGTCGCGCTTAAGCATATGTACCTCGACCAACGGCTCACTGTATTTAAGAATAATGCGCATATATCGGTATCGTTTAAGTACCTCAGGATTCTCTACCTCAGGCCCTTTACGATTCTAACTCCAAGATCAGTAGCGCTTTATATAATCAATCTTCTCCATCCGCGCATCAAAGTACTTACATTAAAATCCCACGAAAACGGCAAAACCTTTCGTCCCTCCCTCCAGGATCCTCACTAATGAATATACATGCCCGTAATCGATATCGGCGCGATTATTTATAAGACACGTGTGTCCCCGGCGAGTCCAGAAGGCCGAAAGAAAACCGCGCCGCGCGCTTTCACGTATCCCCCAGATTAACACAATTATTCTCAATATCCCGCCATAATTTCGTGCGTCGTCCGGCGCGAGATGGCCGTTCCGAAAATCAACTCCGCCGTCGTGAGGCACTCGATCGGGCTACCTCGCTTTTAATAACCATACTTTGCGATTCGTTAGGCTCCTTCGTTACAGTGTGCGTTTAAAAGGCCCATCGAGGATGCGAAAGGGGGCCCGCCCGGTGTCGCGTACCAAGGTGGACCGAGAGGGACAGTGATATACGGAGGACGATAGAGGAAGGGAGATAAAGAGAGAGAGAGAGAGAGAGAGAGAGTGAGAGTGAGTGAGGGAGAGAAAAGGTGGGTGCAGAAGGTGGTTGATGAAGGAGAGGGAAAAATCGGGACGAAGCTAGTTATCTCGCATGCGAAATATTCCCCGCCGCTTGTGGGAAGCTTCCGACGATCGGCCACGCTCTCCCGCAATTCGTCGGCCGATCGATCGGCAATTTCTCGCCCGGCGAGAAATCGCGGCCGAATTGGCGATGAGGTTTCACCGCGCACCGGAGGTGATCGACGCTGATATTAGGGTTACCGTATCTTCCTTTTGTCACGGGCACCGTTGAGAATATCGAGGGAAACGAATGAAGCTGTTTCATGGAAGAGAAGATTTTGACGATCTATATTATATTTAATTTTCTTGTTATTATTATAATTAATTTGTATCTTCTTTGCATCGTGTTATTTTTTTTTTTTTCCTTTGCCCGTATGTCCCGAGCGATTGTAAGACGAGCGTCCGTGAAGATTAGCAAGGTGGTAATTGCATCGCGATTCACGTTGCTCGAGAGCGGATTTCTAGTTTTTTCTTCGGGATAACCGTCGACAAGGACAAAATAGTATTTTATATAAAAAAAAAAAGAGAACAAAAGGAGTTAAATTGATATTTTTTCTAATAATAATAATAATAATAATAATAGCAAATGTGCGTAGAGTCAAAATCCGGACATTTTTGTATATTACAAAAATTGAACTGCGGTTCAAGGTCTAAAAAAGAGGACATATTCAGCGATAAGAGGAAGTATGGCGACGATAGCTGATATTCCGCGGCGATGATTCGTTACCGGGAAATTTGTGGAATTCGACGCGTGTTAAACCACCTTTTTCATTCGGTGCTAATCGTTTCTCGGATCTTTTGTCCCCGCTGACCTTTTTCCATCGCCGATATATCCCCCGTTGCGTCATTACGCGCTTCCATTATCTCCGCTGGGCTGAAACACAAGTCGATAATGGCCTTGCATGCAACAAGTGCGTTTAAGTGGATCGCCGCCCGAGGATGACGCTGGAAATCGCATCCGCGGCACTCTGGTGCCCGTGGAAAAAGTTGGCAGCTCTCTACGCGGATACGATCCCGTGCAATAAACCGTATGAAGCACTTATCCGCGCTTCGCGGTGTCCTCTTCGCGTATATCGCTTCGAGTTGGGAGTAATTGCTCGATCGATTTACCGAACGGCCTAGAAATAAGGTCTACTCGCGCTCAATTCAAGATAGAATATTCGATCGATATAATTGAAAAACTTTGAAACCAGTGAAGTATAGATAAAAATACACTGGCCTCGGTACAATTTTCGATTCACCCTCTTAACTTCTCCTCCATTGTAACCAATCTAAACTCGTAAATAATTCGCGACTAACTTTCGACTCAAAGCACGCGACTCTCTGAGCGCGATCCGATCTATAAGCAAATACAGCCGAGCGCATCGTCAAGGCCAATTAAAAGCGCGATCGGCAATTACTCGAGAGCTTCGCCGATCCCCCAGGGGCGGAAGCTCGGCTCGGTTCCGTCGAGGCTTCCCCCGGTTTTCTAAATTAACGATCACGTCTGAATCGAGAGGAGGTAGGCGCGCGCGTATATATTTATCCCCCTGGCGCGGCCCGATCGTCGCTCATTGGCTCGGCTCGTCGATATCGGCATCGCCGCGCCGGTTTCCACGGGTGTCCAGTACACTTCTTTCTCGCGCACAATAAGATATTTATCGTTTGCGTGGATGGAGCCGAGGCCGTGGCCCGAGTCCCCCGAAGTCACCATTGTATCTACCGGGAGTGATGTATGGCCGTGGAATTGGTAGGAATTGAAACTTGTTACCGCCACGAGGAGGAGATACCGCCGAGATTTAAGCCCTGTCCTTATGCCGCCGCCGAGATAACAGCCCCCTTTTGCGAGCCTGCAATAGCACCAGCGCCAGCAGCACCAGCAGCAGCGGTACCGGCCAGTCACTTACTCCTCCTCGAAAAAACACCCCGAGCAAGAAATCCGCCTTCGATACCGCCGCCCTTGATCACCGCATCACTTCGATTCCGTCGTGCCGCGGAAACCGGATATCGCGAAACGTATGCGGACCCTTGGGGGATAAATATTCCCCCCCCCCCCACCTCCCTCCCTCGCGCTGGTTCCGCTTTGGGATCGATCGAGATTTCTCGCCTACCCGCGCCGAGATCATCGGCGCGCCGACCATCGGCTTTTCGCTTTGCACTTGGTCCTCTACCTTTAGCGTCCTTTGATCGTGGCTCTCGAAATGGAACTTTGCGCTCGAATTGAGCCGCGATCTTGAAGCGCACGTTTTTTTTTCTTTTTTTTTTTTTTTTTTTTGATGGAACTTGGTATATGGAGCTCCTCGTTGGATTCTTAAGGCGAAAGTGTATCTCGATTATCCGCACGGCTATGTTTATGTGCTTGCTTGGGTGGATATTAGAATCGATAAGAGGGGTTGATTGGATTAAGATTAATTCATGGAGAATTGCTTGCAGTGGTGGGCGGTTTGTGCGTTGAGTAAGTAAGCCACGGTGTATGGTGCTCGATGTATAATATAATATAGCAGAGGTACGCGCTTCAGAGCTAGGGTGGTGTAGTGGATAGAGGCTCGGACTTCCACGCGGGAGACTCTGGTTCGAATCCCAGCTATCACCTCTGGTTTTTCCATGTCATATGTATACCGTAGCTCTGGTGGTTCGAAACCCACCTTAAACATTACATCCTTACCCAAATAACCTTAGCAGTTGGTGCTAAAAATAAATTTAAAAAAAAGGTAGATGTTTATCAGGCGTCTTTCATTTTATGCTTTGTCAGTAAAATTCTGAATGTCTCGATGAATTGAGTGGTGATGTTTCCAGAGGTATTCGGTAGCATCCAACGTACCACCAGGTGTCCGGTGAGTCCACCAAGTGCGGTGGATTTTCACGGGCACGCGGAAGCACGGATATTATCGTTAATCGGGGATCTACGAGCGTACGTAACGACGGTGGAGGAAGATAGCGCCAGAGGGGTAAAAGTGCTCGATAAGGAAAACGTGACCGGTTGACAGAAATAATTGCAACGTAAGGCAGTTGATTCCTATCCAAAATCGTTTCTCTCGTGGAAATAAAATCCGATTGTGGTACGGCGGAATAGAGGGCGGAAAGGGAATGCTGACAATTTATTAAGACGATCCGGGACGATAAGCCCCCATTCAATGGTCCCGGAGATCCTGCTCGATTTTCTTTTTCGTCCGCTTCGATTCCAAGGATTCGATAACGATCCTCGCCTCTCTCCCTCCTCCCTCCTGGCTACCTCCGACTATCGTCGCGGCATTAAGGTCGAAGTCGCGGAAATTTGTACGACCGGTCGTCGTTATAGATTCGAGCCGAGATTCCTTTACCCCCGCCCCTCTTTTTTAGCCGCTCAGGACCCGCGGCCTCGATCCGCGGGTAAAGATGCTTATCGAACACTCGGATCTGGACGCGAAATTAAGATTGTAATTCGGATCGCATTTTATCGGGGTAATGAGTTAATCCACGTAAAATCACATCCTAAATCGTTTCCATTTCCGGGACGAACGCGCTCGAGATAAGAACGTGAAGGATGCAACGATTCTGAACAACTGATATTTTTTTTTTTCTTTTATCGTTTTGTCGTCTTTCCTATATTGTCTTACGATGATTTATATTTTTATATAGTTATAAAAAAGTTGTGATGTTTAATACTTGTATGATATCGCGTGAAAGCTTGTCGGCGAAAAGAGGTATTGAGTATCTCTACTTAGCAAGATACTAAGTATTAACTATAGGTACTTAGCGATAACATTTAAATCTAATTGAAATCACGATCACATCTTTGTACGGTTCGATGGAGAATAAGTTGCAAAATATTTCTTAGTTCGCAAAGAGGAATATATTTTACATATTTGTCACTTGGCTGCTAGTTTTAATAGTCGTCGCTATGGATTTTTATGGTAATCGATAAGAAAGCAGCGCATGAGATTTTTCACGATATCCACACTGATTTATTCCATTTGTGTCATTTTGGGTTCGCAGACATCTACGCTCGTGTTTTTTGTTCGAGACATAGATACATTCCACGATCTCCGATGCTCTTTGCGGTCCCTTTTTATTTTTTGGTTCACAATGCAAAGCGCCTTGGTCTTTCCCCTCCAAGGGAATTCGAGAATTCTATGCCACGCATGATCAGGTGCTTGCCGATGTATTGCGAAAGCCGGATTATTATTCACGCTAGTCGTAACAGTTATTACTTATTCAGCGGTAACTATCGCTCGATGCGGTGCAATAATTTACTTTAAAGATCTCGCGGGAAATACATTATCAGCCGCGTGGGCGCGACAAGATGCCGGGGAACAATCTCGTAAAAAGCTCCACCTTAATCCGATTATTTTTAATGCCCCTGAGTACCCGCGGAATGATGGACGACGATCGTATTCCACGATTAATATTTGCATAGTGCCTTCGCTTCTGCGGAGGCTACCGCGACGCGCGGAAGACAATAATTTACGGGCCTCCTCTGGAGAAAATTCGTTTCTCGAAAGGCCTCGTTCACCGCAATTTGTCCCTAGGGACTACGACACTACGAAGAGTCCCAGCTGTGCTCCAACTCCATCACCTTGAAGCAACAGCCTCGTTACATCCTTTACCACCTCTGTTCCCTCATCTCTTAACTTCGAGAATAATCCAAAAGGAAGGAGGAAAATAAGTAGGCCTATCAAAAAAAAACTTGGACATCGCAAAAGAATGCTAGAAAATACGAGGGAGTGCTCTCATCAAAATTTCAGAGACACGAACAACAAACCGTTACGAATTAGACGAAAAAGCTTAGCCCTTTCGGCGAGCGCTCTTGCTATTTGTTCGCGGATGAATAATCGAGGCCATCGCTCGTCGGCGCGTGTGAGGTCGCCTTTAAGGTTCTTAAAGGCGGTTAATGTAATCTCGCGTAGGCAGGAGGCGTGGGTTCAGGAGGCAAGGCGCCGGAACAACCCCCGGGGCGGCAGCCAGCGATTTACAGAGGGGGCCAAGGCGGTCGGCTTAATTAGTAATAATTAGTAATTATCCGACATTGGTCACCGGCCGATCGGTGGGAGCAATTATCGCCGGGGGGGCCAGAGGTATATCGAACTAATCACCCGCGCTACGCCTTTCGCGCGCTCGCTTTTAGCGACTGACTAATTAATTAGGTCCCTTTGCCGGTAATTAGCGGCCACGGATTAGTCATCGAGCCGATCAATTTGTCACGCTGCACACCGAGCCCTCCACGGTCCTTTCGTTTTGTAATTATAATTAGAGCGAACGTTTGGGCCCTCGAAGCTACGAAAAATGTCCACTTCCCACGACTACTGTCCTTTCGTCGAATCGATCTGAATTCTCGGATTTCACGTACGCGTCTATCGGTTGATATAAGCATTTTTACGTGTCTTTGATATTTAGGCTGTTGAAATTGATGAATTTGTAGTAATACGGGGCGTTGTAACGACTAAACTGTTAAAAATTGTTGTTACCGTATCATGTGGGGTCTCTTTGAATTCACGCAAGATTTTAAAATTCCAGAAAAAGAATGGGTATGTGGTAACAAAGCCTGGGAGGCGGTTTGCCCGATATGCTATTGCATACATAAACCTATACTTTACGAATTAGTACAACATTGGCAATTTTTAATCACGAACCTGTGTTTTCTTTCGAAATAACTTCTTACGTCAATTTTGGGACACCCCCTAATTGTATTTTACGCAAAGTCTTATATTAATAGCTTATACGTCTTTCTTGGGTCCACATATCTTTTTCAGCTTTACTGTTAATCCGCTACTAAAGCGAGCAGGTGCAATTTGACTCCAAATTTTATATATATTTGGGGAATTGTTCGAAGCAGCGAAAGATTTGAGTCGTTTAATTACTCGATGATCTCCCCAGAGAGTACAAATCGCGAAAGAAACGATGGCCGTGAAAATAAATGGAATAAAATATCGGACTTATCGCGCACGCCCCCACGAACGATGACGTTTCGCCGGTCGGTATGCGAAAGATTCAAATTTATGTTTTGTCCTTACGATTGTAAATAGGAGAAATTTATACGCGGGCCGAAATTGCCGGGGATATAATATAGACACGGTCGGATATCTGGCGCGTGGGTGGTGACATTTGTCACGTTTTAAACGTCCCTCGGAGATCAGGGCGCACTGTCGATTTTGCCTTTGCGCCTGGTACTTTTAAGGGTCGTAAAATGCCGATAAAAAGACTCACCGGCGATATTTTACTATTTTACTAGACGCCCTTGTCGGTCGGAACCCCCACGTGGAGATCGACGCGATGATCGCAAAACGATCGGCACTTTGCTTCGAAACCTGTCGTGTAGTTGGCGCGCGTCGTATGGTACCCGATAAAAAAAGTATCATGAACATATTCGATCGGGCCATGAATAATATTCAACCTTTTTCTCTGCATTTATCGATAAAACTCTTTGTTACGGACACACTCATATCCATATCGGCATTATGTTTACCATAAAGAGGTCCCCTTGTAAGAATAGTCTCCTCGCGGTTATTCACTCCCCTCTCCTCGCGCATAACTAAAACCGATTTGGCGAATGAGCCACGCGTCTTGTCCGTTTACGTGCGGTCATTGGCCATCGCCGAATTCCTAGGCGATAATTGGTTCGCATCTCGCGCGATTCCTATTGGTGCACGCGTCCAGCCGTGTCGCGGATCTTCCCTTATCCGTGTTGACCCCATTGTGTGATTGGAAGAAGTATAACGGAGTTTTTGTATCCGAGTTTTGTAAGAATACACGGCTCTATTCCATTCGGTTTATTTGTTTGTCCTTCGCTCTTGTTTCCTTACCTTTTTCCTTGCTCCCTAATTTAATAATCAGAATATCGATTCCTTTGACGATAGATTGGCGGATGAAGAAATGTACAATTTCGGAAAAAAATTGGCGGAAGCAAAGTACTGTTTAGAATCACGTTTTTTATCCAAAGTAGCATCGCTCAAATATTTCAATGCGATTTCTATATCGTAAACACGGTGATTGGTTTCTGTCTTAGGTAGTGGGTCCGAGGCAAAATGATTTTAGAAATATCCAAAACTAAAGAAGCAAACGAACGATTTCCCGCTACAATCGCGAAAGTTACGTACGAGGAGGCCAAATGCCCCCGACAAATCGGGGCAGAGATTTGTTTGTATCCGGAGTGCGATCGCGATTCCGGTACGACGTTGGCTTTCTCCCTTTTCGCGTGGCCAAGCCGGGCCAGGCCGTCGCCATTAATAACCCACGAATTTTTCGTACCTCGACAAGACAAATTGGCGTCCAATCGATGCCGGTCTGGTCTCGATTAATCAAAACCCGATCGTACAAACGTTCACCGTTCATTATTGCGCTTAATTCGCTACCAGAGCGGGAGCACTTTAAGAACTTGTATCGGACCGACAGAAGTCCCGTTTAATCGCCGATATTGCACCTACCTTCGTTCCATTATGAAGCAAGCTTCCTTCTACGATAGCATCTCCTTCGACGATGTGGAGTATCCTTCGTATGGCTGATATCATCGGCGCAAGTACATTACCGCGAGAGTTCAGGCGATACGAAAAAAAGAATCATATCCCAATGCTGAAGCCGCTATTTTATGGACCATCGCTTTTTGGGAAGATGGGTTTTTTATCGTTTATTAATTCTCCTGCAATGGGCTAATCGAGGATTTTTGTAAGAAAGACTAGGGTGACACTTTGGGGTAATTCGGTTTAATGGCGTTTCGCTTTGTTGCAACGCAAGGTACGCGACATTCAAAGTTTATGAAATTACGTTGAAGTATATACGTAGCTTACTAAAATAGACTGAGAGGCAGTGATCACCCCGTATTAATATTAACAACTCTGTAATACGAAAACAGTGAAAAATATACGAAAATGCGTTTCATCAAAAACGACGAAAACTTTACTATAAGTAGGAGCGACTATTTTTTCAAACCTAATTTTTTTACGATCATAGAAAATACTTTAGAGAAATATCGCACTACTTAAGTCTCTTATATAACCGATCGTTTTTCAGAACATACAATATAGCACAGTTAATTTATCCTTCGGGACTCGTTACATTCCTGGAGAAGTAATTTCCAAAGATCACATCTCCATTGGATTTCAACCACTTGCTCGAAGCGGCCAGTAGCTTCCATCGATCCACGTAGACGCACGATGGAGTAGTAAATTTCCAGTTAAAGAGCCGATAAGTCGACGAGTTGACGCAACAGCCCAAATTCTACGAGCGTAGATTCCATTATGATTTCCTCGAATCTATGGACGTAGCTGGCAATGCCAAGGAGGGATCGAGTTTCTTCCGTTTCTCCTCGCCTCGTCGACGACCGGGGATTCGTTTTCCAGCTTGGAAATCCATCGATCAGACAAGCATCTTTTCCACCCACGAGCCGAACCTCCTTTCTCCACGAACTCTCTTCTCCTCCATTCGCGGTCCTCCGGGATCTGATAAGCGGAGAACAAATGTGTTAATGGGCACCGCAGGATGCTACGTTATTACCACGTGCCCCGCCGTGGTCCGTGAGATAGCCGGTTCGAGAGTTAGCGAGGTCTACTCGCTCGCTCACCTGCGGACTTACGCGCAAAGCCATCCACCGAGATGTGCTTTATCGCGCGCATCTCGTACTCGTTTCACGTCTCCATACCTTTGCTCCATTTCTCGTTATCCTCGCCGTTGGATTGTTAATGCGTAAATTTCGAAAACCGTTGTAAAGATTTGTCTTTAATTTTCTTCTTTCTTTTTCTAAAAATTTGCTACAGATTTATGGACGGTAGATTTTGGGTGAAAATCATGCTTCCGCCGTGGGATTATTAAACGGATTCATTTGTTTTTCTTGTTCGGATATTTCTTCTTTTCAGGTGTTTTTGTAGATAATTTTTGTGGATACTTTTAACTTGTTTAGTTTTCTAATTGTTCGTATAATTACTATAGTGATTTACAAGGCCCAACCACGATTACCGCTAACGATTCATCGTTCGAAAAATCCTTTAAAAAATACAACACGATCATTGTTCTGGTGAACCGAGTATCCAAGTCGCATTAATTCATTCAACTACGAAGTCCTCAGGCGCACAACTTTACTTCCGCCAATTTTATTTTCCCAAAATTCCAGGCTTTATTGTAAAAAAACCGGTCATATATTTATAATTCCTACATTTCTGTGGGTCACGTTAACAAATACCCAAGCTTATCGCGTCAACCGCCGCTCGAACTCTACAACAACCTAAAATTCCAGGTTTTATTGTAAAAAAAACCGGTCATATATTTATAACTTCTGCATTTCTGTGGGTCACGTTAACAGATACCCAAGCTTATCGCGTCAACCGCCGCTCGAACTCTACAACGACAACCCAAAATTCCAGGTTTTATTGTAAAAAAAACCGGTCATACATTTATAATTCCTACATTTCTGTGGATCACGTTAACAGATACCCAAGCTTATCGCGTCAACCGCCGCTCCAATCCTACAACGACAATCCCCCAATCGATACCGCGGAAACGTACAAAGCCTCACTCGAGAATCGCATGATGCACCGCCTCGAAGTCTCCCCGCTATCTCCAGGATCTCCTCGAACCTAAGCGACTCTACCCAAGGGGGCACCTCGTTGCGGGCAACTCAATTATCCTCCTGGAGGATTTTCATGCACGCTTTTTCGCCGCTCGTTACCATCAACGCCCGCGGAACGCGCCGAGCAATTTTGCGCCCGACGGAAGATAAGGGCTGATTTATGCCGTTGTTCCCAGTGAGGAAAATAATTAACGCTGTCCGAATCGATTTCGGTGTCCGTCTATCCAGCGGTTTATCTACCCCGTGCGTAAGCGAGGGAGAGGTTGCATTTGCCTCGCCTCCTTCGCTGGCCGGAGATTTGCGAGTGGGGCCGGCCGAGTATCAGCCACGCTGCCGTACTACGCGCGCTGGTAATAACTTACGCTCGAGGAACAAGTGAATAGTGACGGTTTTAATGCATTCCCGATGGACGTCAATTGCGTCCACGCCCCTCTGCTCGTTCAACTCCCTACGGTTAACGCTGACTGGGAAGTGAGGTTTCCTTCGCGCGGTTCGTCGTAATTCGGTTGTCGCTTCTTTCCAGATTGGGTGATTATTGTGGATCGAAAGGATGCTTGTTGTGGATTATTGTGGATTGGAAGGGTGCTTGTTGTGGATTGAAGAGATTATTGTCGATTGAAAGCTCGTTGATTAAGGCAGTGATTTACTCGCTTACGTCGAACTTCTTGGTTACTTGTTAAGGGTATATTGAGTACTAAAGGAGATTGACGTATGATCGATATGTCGAAGTTTGAAAATCATGTGGGTTGTAGAGGGTTCATTCTTTGGGGATAATCGATGAGCTTATACATTTAATATAGTGCAAAGAAATATAATAATCTTCGTAGACTTACACATAACGGGGCAAATGAATATTTATGATAGATTGATCGTTGGAAAGAAGGGATGATTTGATCATATTTTGGAAGCTATACATTCTTTTCTTTTTTTCATTTAATCTTGGTATTGACTGCTAAGATCATTTGGCCTAGAACCTACCAGAGGTACAAAATACGTATCACATGGAAAAACACAGGAAATACAAGGAACTCACAGAGGTGATATGCCAAATTTTTAAAAATTTCATTTTCAACACCGACTGCTAAAATCAGTTGATTTAGGACCTACGGTTCAAGGTGCTATTCCAAACCACCAAAGCTACGCCATACGTATCGCATGGAAAAACAATCAGCGATGGGTGTGATTCTAACTCGAGTGCCCCGCGTGGAGGTCAGAGCAGTTCTATCCACCACACCTCCGTAGGTTTAGCTATGGGCGTGTACGCGCGTCCAGAGCTTGACGCGTCGAGCGTTGCGAGTGAAATACCGCGCTGTGAGAAACGTGAGCTGACGATTTGAAACGATTATCGCTGCAGTCGCATGCTCAATTCCGAACGTTTGACTTCAAAGCATTCGCGAAAGGTTAATGGCGCGGCGACTTTCTCCGAAGTGGATCGTCTAAGGCGAATGAACAGGCTCTCGATGGGTTTTCCACGATTCCATCGAGGCACATTCTGCCTATCTACGACCACATCGTAGGATCGCAAGGGTGGGACTACCGCGTTACGGTGATTAGATCTTCCTGGAAAAGCCAGGGCTTCGACTCATCGATCACTTAGATTTCATCTTAAACGCGCCTCGGACAACGCGATGACAGCCCTTGACGGCGAGAATTAAATGAAGGAACTCACATTACCCCCTAAGTAGTTATGTTAATGCACCGAATAGCAGCTCGAGCTACGGGAAAGACTCGGGTTTGGAATCCACTTAACGTCTTTTAGCCTTCCACGCAACGTACACATTTGAACCCACGTGAAATACACCACTAGGTCTTCGAGAGTCTTGGAGGTCTTGGAGAGAAAAAACGACACCGCAGTGTAATTCTTTCTGCTAATTAAAGATTTAAACGTAATATTATTTGAAGGAGGAGATTCGAGTAATTCACCATTCCGTAATGACGCGCTTTCTTGGTCTTTTTTTTCATTCTACATTCGATGTTTTTTCCCCGCTGCTCGATAGCTATCCGAACCTTTCGTTGCCTCATCGACAAAATCGTCCACTCCGGTGATGGACAAGCTGGCAAGAGTCGAAATGATTCTTGCTGTGGGGTCTCCTAAAGGAATGATTTCGCACGGCAATCGATTCGGCATCTTTCGATTCGAGTTAAAGCGTCTCGCGTCTTTCGCGTCTTTTTGCCCCTTTATCCTTCCTTTTTTCCCTACTGTACAAGCGCAATCCCTCAACTCCGACGTGAACCCGAAATCCAATGTGCGCGAGCGCACGGTCTTTTGTCGGCGCGCTTTCATTTTCGTGCCATTTTTGGCGAGGCCGCTTTCGCCGGTTATTAGTTTAATTTGAGATATAAAGTTGATGTAACTTGGGCGCAATTAGCTACCGGCCTTATCGATTACTCTTTACGAGTGGCGCGAAGGCCAGCGAGGGGGCTTTCGAAAAGCCTGCCGCTCTGCCTTGCCCTCCACGACCAGCGGAACACTTTCGATCTTTTCTCCCTTAAATAGAGCCGGAGGCACTGTCAAGTTTATAAGCAAGTTTTTAGTCTTACTAATCTATGACGGATTTTCTCCTCTATACACTTTCCCCATAAATCTTCATTTCTCTTGGAAGCGATAGGTCTATCTTAACAGATTTATCTCTGATACGAGAAAGGTGAGGAGATATTTTTTTTTCATTCAAATTGTATTATAAAAATGGACCGCAGTTACTTTTTTACTCCTCAAACTGTCGATAAATGTACGTTCATTTTTATGATAAAGTTTAACATAGTAAAAGAAGATACGTATTGGTACGCTTGGCAACAGCCCTCGATCTTGTCAAACCTCATTCTTGGATTTGCTCTTAATTATGAGAGCGATCGACTTAAAATTCCCGAGGATAGGAAATGTCTCCTCAAGGGACAAAACGAAAAGAAGAGAAAAGGCTAAAAAGACGCTGAGTCAACGCAAGCGCGAATTTGAACGGCTAGCTTGCGAGCGGCAATTGGCGAAAGTTCGGAGCGGTCGATTATCGGCGCCGATACTTAGTGTGTACGAATCGTTATTTCGTGCGATGTTTATCTACGTCAAGAACGACGTTTATTTCCACGCAGGGGCCCAGAAAAGCGGCGGTGTACGCTTTCCAACCGCCACGAGGGCTCCACGACGGTGGTTGCATAACGAAGCGCGCGCGTACGGCGTTTCCTCTAGAATAACGCCACGAAAGATGGTTATCGGCCAACTAGTGCCCGATTCGTTAGGACAACCCGCGAGGTGCGGCAATTATCCCGCAATTTTTGACTTCCAGCGCTCGAGCATCGAGATTTATCGTCGCGTTTTAGAATTCCTGTCTCTGGCCTTACCCTCGCGCTTTACCCCCTTTTCGTCAAACGTCCGTCTTGCGATCGTTAAATCCCCCTTTGCTCCTTGCCTTATCCGTACTTCGTGGCGATCGAGTATGAATCGTGGATATCGCAAGTAACGTTTTCTGGGATACTTCTTAAAGCGGAAAGCAGCAGCGCGGCCGGCAATTATGCTTTTATTGGCCAAAGTGGCGGGAAAAGCGATAAGGAGATGGAAACGCAACGCGATGAGAATGCCGATTTCGTTCCAAGGATTATTCGCGGCTACGACGATCGATTTCGAAGTGGATACGCTCTCGTGAATGCGCTGTATTATGCTGCATCGAGGTTAAATCGGTATTTCGCTGTAGGTCGTTCTAATCTGGCCGGTGCGAGCGAGTTTAGTTAAGGAATACCGAAATGACGGATCGATTTCAGCTCCGCGACGTTTGAATATGACGTATCAATAAGGCATTAACACCGACGAGATACGCGCACGCTGGTAATAATAATAATCAAGAGTTATATACGGCGCAAAGAATTCCACAGGTTTTATTTCATATCGCGTTTCAGAGTGATTTACTTTGAAATCAATTCACGTTGCTTTCAATCACAACCGAACAATTAATCTTTCCGGATGCCGTATTGAGTTTCGCTCGACATATTATTTTTCGGTATCAAGATTTCACAACAGCCCTGCATATTGAATCGATGCATATGTACTCTCTCGTAATATAGGAGGGTATATTTCTTTATCACTTTCAACCAGAATTTTGCTTTTGATGAGTGCGCATTCTTTCCTACACAGGGCAATATATCCGCGTTTTCCCTTCGAGTGCAAAGCGCCGCGAGCCTACTATTATAATCCTATTAACCATTAAATACAACTTATTATTATATTATTATCATATATTCAATATAAATATAACTATCAAAATCCTGATAATTAAACACGATCGTAGCTGGCGCTAAATAATCGCGATATTATTTGAACAAAACCCAGTCTCCACTCTATCAAAGCTCTATCCTCATCGGCCCAAATCTTATTCCCACTGATAAATTTAATAGAACGTGCCATCGTTTAACGAACAAACCGAACAAAAAATCTTTATACCCAAGCAACAAACCCCCAAAGACAACATCCAAGAGCTCTTAATCCAGATCGATAAGATCACAAGGGAACTCTACGATGAATCAACGAACAATCCCTTTGACTCGCCTCGTCTTTCCACGGATTACCAGCGTCAACCGAGCAGCCACTGCACCGTACCGTTGGCCCGGTCTTGTTTCTGCGTACCACCGGAAGCGATGCGCGCATATATCATTATTAAGAGGGAGTCGTTAATGAGAGCCCTGCGGTGATCGAGACGGCTGACATAATGCCCGGTTTTCGAGATAATCGCCGGCACTCTAAGCGTCCCGCGGAGGGAGGATAGAGAGAGAGAGAGAGAGAGAGGGAGAGAGGGAGAGAGAGAGGCGGAGGCCGGAGCGAGCCCGGCAAAGGTGTCGGCGTTGGAATGCAGTATTACCATATTCCAAACCTGACGTAACTTTCGTTGGGCAGTGACCTAGAGACGATCCTTTCGCGTGCAACCATGTCTCATTTACGACGGCTTCTCACCGTCTCGTTTCTGTTCTCCCTTCTTTCGGCACGCCGCGATGAGTCTCCGATTTCACCTGGCCGCGCTCCCGTGGGGACGGTTAATAATCCGGGTTCGAGACAAGCGCACGACAGGATTAACCGATCGGATTTATCGAAATTAAATGATACACGCTTGGATTCCAACCGGCGGTCGCCTCCGTGTACCGGGGGCAAAGAGCTCGGTTAATGAAAGCGAGATGTACCTTGCGTGAGCTCCTTTTTCTCTTTCTTCTCGATTTTCTTTTTCTTTCTTTTTGTGTTTTTTGTTTTTTTTGTTTTTTTTTTTTTTGCTTTGTTTCATTTTGGCCGTCGTAATGTTCGCACACTCCTCATCGGTGTTTTCGACGGTCGTTCACCCGTGATCGAGGAATTTTTCGACGATGCAACGAAAGTGGCGATTTCTCGGGAGATACCAGGACGATGTCGATGAAAGTGCGGACTTCTTCCGCGGATTATTTGCCTCTCGATTTTGAACAAGTTTTTGTGTCGTGTATACAGGATCGAGCGATTTGGAAGCCGCCTTAAGACGGCAGGTGCTAGGCTAAACGACCTTAGGAGTCGATGCCAAAGATTAAATAAGCGAGGCAACGGTTCAGGGCTTGGCACTACGCCTTCTCGATTTACCTTAATTTTTGCCATAGCAGAACGCCATTGATTCGGGACTCGCGGCTTTGAGGTTTCTAAGCGCGCACTGTCTTGTTAATATTGGATCGGGCAACATCCTTGATTTCACGAGCTTACGGTCGATTAAAATTTCCGGGAGCTTCGAGGAATTGGGAGTATCTTTGACGGTGTCGTCCTTCGTGGAAAATCGTTAACTTCAAAAAAGGGGTATTCCTTAAATAATACTATTAATTCGAATGATCGATCGCGGATAAGAGTTAAGGATTACTAGCCTCGGAAATGTTGTCGCGCCGATATTGCGTAATATTAAGAATATTTATGTTGTTGTCGTCGCACTATCGAGGACAAGATGAAGATACCCTCCGAGACAACGTTGGTAATTGATGTTGGCGTATTTTAATAAGGTAGAGACTTTAATAATCGCGCTCGGTGCGCGATATTTACGCAGTGTCTCTCCAATGCGCCGCAGCCGGGAGAATAAATTACACGTTGAAATGCGTTTGTCGGATATAGATGCGTATCATTAACCGCGATAATTACGTAAAAGAAATATTTTATTTCGTCCTGCAAGGCGACGCGCAATTTTGGCGCTGCACGGGCCGCTCCGTGCTCTTAAAGGGGAAATCATCCTCGATGCTTGGCCACATTTTATCGCGATCGCCGAGCTGAAGCTCTTTCCGGCGTTTCACGACCGCCGACTACTGCATTATGCAAATAGTTTTGTAAGACGGCAATGGAGGCATCCGTTTAGCGATTCTCGCTCTCCATTTCCCAGCCCAATGCGCTCCAGCCTCATTGAACGCTGAACTCGTCGCAATATCCGTGCGCAATCCATCGCCGCTCGCGTATCGTTTTTTACCTCCTGCGCTAACGAAACAGCTGGTTAGATGATGTCACCGTACTCCTACGTACGCATAAAAGTAGCGATGGCTTGAAACGCACTGCCTGGCGGCCGACAAAAGACCCAGATACCCATTTTTCGACGCGACTGTACTCTTCATGGACATCGGAATATTTTTAGAAATCAACATTAATTTTCATATAGGATACGTGAAATTGTTCGTATATCAGGGGGAAAATTAAAAGGACGTTCTTTCTCAGCCAAAGATCGATATCGTTTACTAATTTACATTTGATTTACAATTGCTTCAAAGCATTACCAGTAATCTGATTACAAATTAACATACAAAAAGGAGACGAAAGACGACTTTCTCAAACGATCGTAAGACAGTCTAATGATACGAAATAAAAGTTACACAGTTTAAATAACTTAAAAGAGGAATACATTCCCCTAGTAAAGTCAAAAATGAAATCTCGATAACATTTCTATATGACAACCTCAGCGATACACTATCCTCACTCTTCAGAGCGTTATCGAGTAAAATTTTGAAACGGTCATCCAACATCAACATATTCATAAATCGGGATAATCGTTCGATCAGTTACGTAATTCGTAATCCCCGCTATCCTGGCGCTAGAAACGCGAACTTCGTTCATCCGTTGCTCGAGAGCGTGTCTTTGTCAGCCATCTTGGCAGCCGACGAGTGTCCGCGATGTTCGCGTACCCCGAAGTGCGCTGGTTAATGCCGTGACGGTGAATGGAGTCGGGTAATACTCCTTCATATCCTCCCTTGCCGACCTCCTACGCCGCCTCTTCTTCTGCCCCCTTTCGTTTCCACCGGTTCCCTTTCTTCATCCTCCTCCTTCTCCTCCTCCTTCTTCTTCTTCCTCTCCTCCTCCTCGCGGATAACGTTGTAACGCTTAAGCGACGACTTTGATTTATGGGGAAATCGAGCGTACTCCGTGTTACGCGTTGGCAGGAGCAGCGAATCCGCGGACACGGCGTAATATCTTCTTCTGAGATCATAATCGCGGGTTTCTCGCTACCGCGAGGTGCCCCTCCTTTTTTTTTTCCTTCGCCTCAGCGACTCCTCACCTCCTTCTTCAGGAACGATGTAACGCGATCGATCGACAAACGTGCTTACCGCGAAACGCATCGCCATTATACTGGGTCGGTGGGATTGACGGGTCGATCGTTGGGTTGAATTTCGAAACTTTTCGAGGATTCTTTGAAAGGGGCGCAGCTGATCTCGGTGGCCTTGAAATACACGGGAGAGTGTATAGAGTTGGTTGGGGATGTTTGAAAGAAGTTTGTACTCTTTATGAATTGCGATTATACGTGGATTATATTATTGGGTTGTTCGGAAAGTAATTTCGTTAAGTAAAACCACCTGAACCAGTTTTTTGCCAGCAAGGACCGAAACTTTTATGAGAGGGGAATTATGTTACTGCCAGAAAGATGGCAAAAGGTGTTGGACCAGAATGGCCAATATATAATTTAATAAAATATTTATTCATTATACGAAAACTGTCTTTCATGTTCCCCAAAAAACGAAATGACTTTCCGAACAACCCAATACTTTAAATAGACTTTGTTTTATGGTGCCTAGATGGATGAAGCGTTAAAGAAGAAATCTTCGATTTTCCAGTCATCGGTTTTTACCATACGTCTGGATACGTATATTCTTTTCACGCTTTGCTTCTTTTATTATCTCCTTCAAATAATAATCCGCGCGATCGTAATCATGCGAGTCGTTGCCCATTCGGCACGCTCGGGGCCTCGGAGATCCTCCTCGTCTTCTTTATCATCTTATTGTTGCCCTTTATCCGACGTCATCTCGCCCGAGCGCAGCCTCCACCGAAGTCGCTCCGAAGCATCATCGCGGATAAATCGTGGATTGATTCGGAGTTGTGAAACGAACGGAATCTCTCTTTTGGGATTCGTGGCGCGGCGATAATCATCTTGATTCGTGGGGATCGTAATTAACACATTGCTGACCGGCAACTGTTCCGAAAATTTACCTCATGTGGCCGGCTACTGTTTTGAAAGCGGATGTGAAAGTAAAACAATATAAATTAACTTTAATAAATTTTGTTTATTATTTAACTCTTAATATTTCTTTTTCGTATGATAAAATGTGTAACAGTCACCGGTCACTAACGATTGGCTACAAAACCACCAGCTAACACGTGACCGGTCACCAAGACTTGGCTACGAAAACACGAGTTAACTCGTGACCGGTCACCAACGTTTGGCCACGATATCACGAGTTAACTCGTGACCGGTCAGCAATGTGTTAAGCCGCCATGGGGAGAGGACACTGTTTCTATCGGGAAATCGAATCTATCGTCACCCCGCTTCCTGTAATCGCTGCACGTCGAATGCTTGCCCATGGAGGTTTAACGTATCGATCGCGTATTGATTTCCATGATTAAACCCTGACTTGCATGTTTGATAATGCACCGACTCATTGCGAAGCGCGATGGTATCGATGGCAAATTACTCTTGTTTGCTCGACCGTTCCCTTTTCCGCTCGCGCAAAGGAGTAAGTTTAAAGAATGGTTTCGAGAAATAGTATTCGTGCGATGTTTGAATGGTCGTGATATTTCGAGTACGAGGATTATTAATTTTTGCAACTTTGCGTATCGAGGGACAATTTTGGACTTAAACTTCGTATTTAATTTTGCAAGCTAGTCTAAGTCACGTATCGCTTCTTCCGGTATTAAGTGTACCAACTTTCCATTTATTCGTTTCGATATCAGTATGTCGTACTAAGCGTACACGGGGTGTCCCGAAATTCACGCAAGAAATAATTTTGATGGAAAACACAGATTTGTAATAAAAAATTGTCATTCTTGTATCGATTTATATAGTATACAGTACAGGGTTATGTACTGATCTACGGATTAGCATATCGCGTAAATGGCCTCCACGACTTTGCCGCCATATGTCACTCTGTTGAAATTTCCAAACCTTGCCTGAATTTTGGGACACCCTAACCAACAAAAAAAAAAAAAAAATAAAACCAACAGAAAGAAGTATATATACACCTACACACACAAACACACAGTATATCGAAACAAAGATCACGCAGAACCTCGTAGAACGCCTCTTTACGAATCCCAACGGTCTCCGAAAAAATGGCCAAACAGCGCTTTGGCCATCTCGATGCTAATCGGGGATTAAAGAGAAACGGATCCCAGTGACCTTGATTTCGCGAAGCTGGTCGGTTTGCCATCCGAGGCACCCATTTGATACGACATTTCCACGAAGTCCCTTATCGGCCGCGTCGATCACTCCTCGGGATCGTGTTCGCCGTCGATCCAGGGAGGATCGTGGATGCCGCGCGATGCGAAGGAGGGAAGAGCGGACGAGGGCAAAAAGGAACCCGAAGAAACTTCCTACCTTTCGCGCGCTGCGCTCACAAAGGCATCAGCGGGGAGATCAGATAGGGCACCTCGGCCCCGCGGCCGGACTACAAAGTGATATCCGACGCAGATATTGTGTGTGCACACCGTGTTCGCCCGATTACGTAACCCCGCGGCAGCAGAGGCTGATTCACCGCACGAACCACGGGAGAAAGAGGAGAGCGCGCCCTCCTCCTTCCCTCCAGCGGCCCCTGATAAATGCTTATCGATACCTTGGGACTTTTAATTAATGGATTTGGACCAACGGACCGGGCGATACGCTTCTGAAAGGGGTGGAGGGATGGGGCCGATGGAGGGAGTACTTGTCCTGTTTCTTTCGTTTTTACGCACCGAAGTTTAAGGTTCTTCGGCCTATCCCCTTTTTTACTGGGGATTACGAAGCATAATTGTGGGGAAAAGGTTGAGAAGCGAGATTTGGACTTTCTAGGCTGAAAGGTTATTGTTTAAAAGTGGGTTCTCTGGATGATTGGTCAGGGGATGTATGTATCGCAAGTGTCGGGTTGGCGAGGAAGTATTTTCGGTTTTCTAATTGCGTTTGGTTCAGTTTTTTGTTGTCGATAAGGAGTTTAATGAGCGCGGAATTGTGAAGTCGGGAGAAAGATGGCATGAGGTCATAGAATAAAATACGTATGTTGAGATAAATGAAATAAACATATAAATAAAATATAAATTACATATATTTATTTTGATATTTATAAAATATTTATATATATAAATATATTTTTATACATTGATATACTGATGAATATATCGTTGATTAAACTTTATTTCACACTGCAAACCCGAAATTATCATCTTGCCAATCCGATAGTAGAGTTCAGACTGGAGCACCGGTTTACCACGTGGAAGCTCGAGCTTCCATCCCACTAATCCAGCGTAGCCCTTAACTCTTTCGTCGTAGAGAAGTTGCACTGGAATAACGCCGTGCGTGCGGTGTGATCGTAAAAGTAAACCGAGTAACAAGAAGCTAGGAACTCTCTATGGAGGCTCATAGCGCGAGATAAGAATAGTTAACTGGCGCGTATATTCGCTGTTTACAGTCGAAGGGTTAATTACGTGCCTCGTTCCAGGTCTGAGCAGCTATTAGCCGGAATGCGCAAATTGTTTGGCGCGGAAGGTGTTTGGAAGTTACATTTACCAATATCCCAAGATTAGAGAACTCGTTAAAACGATTCTATTTCATCGTTTAAAACTTCTCGATGAGGAGCTAGCCTTACCATATAAACTGGTATTTGTAACACTGCACCTCGACGCGAGAATCCAGCACAAAATTACACTGTTTGTGGTGATTATTAAATTTTTTATACGTATTTTTTTTTTATGAAAATATGAGAATATATCTACAAGCATTTCTACTTTTGCGGATGTAACAATGATTTTTTTTAACGTCGATATTACGACTTCCACAATCATAAGATAACAATTGTTCATCATCCCATACACCAAACTGCGCATTGCTTAGACTCAGTCAATCATTTACGGCTCGGTAATTCGTTAACTCAACCCAACTATTTTCCACTAATTCGCTACCTCTCTGTACGACTCTCGATTCTCACGCGCAAAAAGAAGATCGAGCCACCAGAGGCTTAGTCCATCGAGGCTAGAAAAATCTTATGCAATCCCTCGTTCTATTTTCGTGCACACGAGTGGAGTTCCTGAAATAATATTCTCCAACCTCCTGGCAATCAAGCACATTCTATTGCACGTGCCCGAACCGTAGCATCAGAAAAACACGGTGCCACGAAGGGTTAGTGCCCTGCGCCAAGACCGCAACCGCATGCTGTGCGAAAGATCGGTTATGTTGCCGGCCGATTAAACGCCGCGATCACGTTTATGCCCTTGTGTAAGGACGTAACTTTCCATTGCGTAAACAATGGGATGCGTTATGCGACAATGGCGTATGCAAATCGTTGGGCCGAACTGGGGCACAAAGATGATATTTTATCGGGATCGTGTATTGCCTCGTGGGCGCGGGATATCGTCGGGACGAGGTAGCCTTATAACCATCTCGACGTTATATCGCCACATAGGCCCAAGATAGTATGTTATACTCGCAACTGTTATTGCAGCGGTACTACCTATGCAAGCGAGTATGCGCCGCACACTTGCCAGGGCCCGTGCTGTTCCACGATTCGACCTGCGTGTATAGCCGCGCAAATAAACCCGATGTCGCTCCTAGAATAATACAACCGTACGGAGGCGCATGATACATCAAGGAACGTACGTTTGAGCCGCGACCGCCATCGCTTAGCTTCTCGTGGCGGTGGAGCATTGTATCTTGTCAGTGCCGCGCGTATGTCTAATTTAGAGTGCTATCCCGGAGGTCAATTTGGAAAAGATTGCCGGCTAAATTGAAATAGTTTCTATATTTATTTATATATAAGTATATATAATATTTATATACAAGTATAATATTTGGGCAACGTAGTTGCATTAATGTAGCGTATAAGGATAAAGTTGGAGTGCTATACGGGTAATTTTGGAATCTATAAGGAAAACATTATTTATCTAGTAAAGTTGTATGTTACGGTTGTAAAGAAATATTTCGTGTATTTATAATTAATGTTTATACCTTTGTACAAGAAGCCGAATTTCGGGCATCATAAAGCTAAATTCATATAACTAGATGATAATAGTAAACTGACTTAATGGCTAGAAGTATAGACGTACAGCTCAAAGAGATGCATTACTATACTATATTACTGTACTGCAAAACCACTTGTCACAAATGCATGTCATACAATATATATAAATAAGGAAACCTATTAGTCAAACCAGAGTTCCTCGATTACAAACTCCAGAATGTACCATATACCATGTACAGCGGTGATGCAGAATTTTCTCCTACTTAACTTCTCCCTTTAATATTAATACGATCATTATGAGACATGGAGTTCCCACTCGGGATCACCGCTTCGAGGAGCACAATTTGCACCTTCGCGTATACATACCTGTATTCGGATAAGGCGTGTTTTCGAGGTTCCCGAGGAATCGTCCAGGCCGTGTCGCGGCAGTGCGACGATATTTCGTCAGGATCGTAAATCGATACGCGGATGTACGGTAGCCCTCCTGACACGTGGGCATCGTGTACGTTATAACGAGCTGCGTGTCGTGTGTCATCTTCGCTGTGCGGGATGTTGCAGTTGCAGCGCGGCGCGTGCAGGTACCTCGCTCTCGCCCCACGCTGCTCGCCGCTCGTTTTCCTCTCCACGTGTCCCGCAAAGCGCCACGTGCACCGCGCGTTTCACTCGAAACTGCCCTTCTGTCTCATAGCTCTCGAACCTCCGCGACCCTGCAACAAGAGGAACCGCTGCTCTTGGTCGGATGATTCTATCGCGATATTTTCGGGATAATGGCTGGCATTTATTGTGCGAAGTTTTGAACTTAATATTTGCTGTTGAGATGGGTCATTTCTTTTCTGAAGGTGCAATAAAAGCGAATAGGAGAAGTTAGGAATTCAAAGAGTATAATAAAGGTAATTATAAAGAAAGTAGTCTTTCTTTGTGTCGGTGTTCGTATTTTCCTTGTATCTTGCGATAGAATTCGGATTTGTGAAGTTTTATTTTTAAATATAAACTAAATGTAAATTAAAACATTTTTTAATTTAAATATAAACGTGTTTACCTTCATATTATCAAACAGGTTAGTTTAAAGTGTTTTTATAATCAACTGTACCAAGGGTACTGTACAACAGTTATACATCACCATTCGTTACCATCGGGCATTAATCGTTTAGCAATGCTCGATGAACGGAAGTTAATTCGTAATTGATAGTAAGTAGCGTATCCCCTATCGGCATTAGACATTACCCGATAGAGATAAATCGCTCTTTACAAGCGTGGCCATATATCACACAAAAACACCGTCGCCGCTCAATGAGATCTCCCTCCGATTTTAACCCATGACGTCAGGCTTCCGTTGGACCGAACCTAAAGGATCGCCTTTCCTCGCTACGCCACGTTCGACTCAACGGAAAATATTCCTTCGCAGGTAATTTAACCTGAAACGCACTGTAGAGGCGGTTTATGACTACCCAGGAAGAGAGAGAAAGAGAGAGAGAGAGCAAGAGAGGGGAGGAGGGAAAAGGAGAAGCGCGTGGGTGTAGGCGGAGGTCTGCGAGAAGAGGCTCGTGTACGAGAACTCCTCCCGACTCCCTTAGGTTGGTGCCTCGAATCACGAAGCTCGAACCGGCGAACGCCGATCTTATCTCCCAGCATATATATGTACGAGTCCAGGTACAAGCGATATCTCGATTGTGCCCTCATCTGCATGCCGCGGTAATAATTCGGCCGGGGCTTCGATGCATTATACCGGTCCTCTTCGAACTGGAGAGAAAACCAGGCCAGGGATCGATCGCCTCCTCTTTATTTCTTCTCCTCCCTCGAGCCGGCCGTCCTCCTTTATTCATTTGGCTCGGTTGACGGATCAACGCGTATTCAATTACCCCGACAAAATCTGCTCGCATCGACGAACTCGGGTAGCGCCCGCTCGTATTAATTTATATCGGAAATCTCGGGCATTAATAACGAGAGCCCGCTTGGCCTGGTTCGGTATCGGGGACGAATAATCGATTGTTTTATCGTCCTCCCAAAAATGCGCCTCGAGATTTTTTAATTTGACGCGATTAACTGGTATTTACCTGCGCACGGTGCGCGTTGGCCGGGCGGCGGCGGGGAGGGATTCGGAGGAGAGGATGGATCGAGGAGGTGGAGGCTAATGAAAAACGAGGTCGACGCGCGTCGTTGCCCAGAAGTGACCGGAGTCGATGGCGTGCGACATCGTTGAGAATTATTACCCGGGGCATACACTTACCCCGGAGACCTGGAGATGTGTTTCTCGTGGATTAAAGTATGGGTCGAGCGGAATGATCCGCAAGATTTTTTAATCTCCTGCAACCGATTATTATCCTTACAGGTTCGGATCAATTTCTCGATAGTTGGATAATATTTCACGAAGCTCGACTCTGGCTAGTTTGTGGATACTGGGATTCTGTATAATATTCTCGAGATTGATGAAGCGACATTTGTACCTTGATACTAAACGTACTAATCGAGGTCAAACGACCCCTTTGAGAGTTTACTTTAAATTCGTACATTGATTGTTATTTCTCTCGCTCATTTGACTACGTATTTTTCAGCAGTTTTCCAACTAGAACCTCGGTTCTATGTTGCCAATTATTTCCGTTAATGATTTAACAATTTTATACGAAAAATCAACGTTTATTTCATAGGGGGGTCAAATGACCTATGGTAAGATTAGGTATATAAAACTGCCGGTACGTTTAGTGTTAATAATATCCCAATTACAGTATAGCGATATATCTTGCCCTCCGTCCACGTTATTCGTTTCCAAAGATCTTAGTAACATCCTAAAACTGCTTCCAACCAGTTTTCGAGTAACGTCTAAAAAGTAAGAATACTCTATTATACAAGATACATATATACAATGCGGTACCATCGAGAAGGTACCCGAGCGCTACTTCTACGAAGACACTCGCGCGAGCGTAAATCCAAACCACGATTTTCGTTCTCCTGTACGAAAGAGTTTATGACATCATCGTAGAAAAAAAAAAAAAGGTAAATAAGCTGCGAATCGAGAGGATTATTCAATCGTGGCACGCGCTTCTCTTGATCGTCGTCAAAGGCAGGGATAGGCGTGGGGGAAAGGGACTTTTCCGCCCACCTTTCTCCGTCTAGATTTCGAGAAAGTCTCGAGGAGTGTAGCCGCTTTAAAGGATGACGGCGACCTGGCGCCGCGCTGTCAACGGTCGGCAAAAGGTCAGGGCCTTGCCTACCTTCATCGAGCGGCGCCCGTCGGCGTAGTTTGCAGAGGCGGGATTGCAGAATTAATTATGCGCCGGGACATTGACTTCGCCGCGGGAGTGTGTTGGCAATATCGTTTAGCGCGTTTCCAACCGAGCGTTTACGACCCTTTTTTACGCCCCACCCGGCGCTAGTCCTTTAATGTTCATTCCTGCTATTGCTAATTATGCCCGGTGAAAATCCAATTGTCCGCGCACAGTTTGCCCCTCGACGTCGATACCAACGTTTTGCAGGGTCCAACTGTGCCTACCAAGCATCGCTCATGTCCACTATTCCTTCTTTCTTTTTTTTATATTGCTGTTATTTGCTAGGGTAATATTGTTCTGTCGATGAAGGGGATAGTTGTTGAAGCAGGTTGTTTTTCAATATAACTGAAAGGTTTACCTCGAATATGTGTCTATTATTTCACGTTCGAGGATATTTTATGCTCGATTCATGTTTCAAGAGTAAGCTGGATATATTAGGAATATGTTGCGCAGTAAAATATCTGGTGCAGCCAGACAATGTCTTTGTCAAAGGTCGGAAATGAAGACGATGGGAACGTCAATTCTCGACGTATCTCCCACGACCTGGTATCGACTGCGAACGGAAATTGCATCGCCGAGGAAACTGTCGAGACAGGCTCTGTTATCGTCGTCTATACTTGGTTGTTATATGGCGTCACGACTGTAGAGGATGGGGAGAAGTTACGGAGTAATGGTTTTGCCAAGAAAGTGATAAGTTTATGACCGTTAATTAAGAGTTACGGAGGTAGTGAAGTATTATTTTCTTGCCTGCGCATTAAACCATGTCCTCGTGAGATTGTATATGAAATTCATAATATTAAATCTTACACGTGACTCTAACGCCTGGAAGTACTTTTTTTATTGTCTGATGTATCTTTACCTCAGATTAATGTGCATTACTTATTTGGGATGAGGATTTGAGTTAATTGTCAAGGAAACGTTTAAGAAAACAAACATGAGCCGATGACCCTGAAAAAATTTCAATTTTTCGATGTGCTCTATATGTTGCGCATTATTATTCGACTACCTGAACGTATCGACGAGACGATGTCCTAATTTCTAATTTTCGCTCTAATACGAATTAACCGTGTTATATTATTACCATGTACGCCTGTGCGAGTGAAGTACGTATGACCTATTTGGTTTGCATCATCCACGATGAAGAAACACCGATGCTGCAGTCGTGGTCAAGCTTCGAAGTACCAGAAGAAGAACAAACCGCGTACAGCTTCTTCTGAATGCGATTAGCGGCTCACTTCGAAATCGAAGATAAGCCAGTTTCTTTTGGAGATCTTATTTGCATTCAGGAGGAGTAATTCTCTTTTTCTATTCGATGAGACGTAGTACTTCGAAGGTGCGTTGAAGGTCAAATTCATCTCCCAATGATCCGTCATGTGCATTAAGACTCGAGCGCATCGAAATTAGTTTCCTCCGCGAGCGATTTTCTATCTCGATTCGCGTTCAGTCAGGCGTGCCACATCCATCGTAGATCTTAAGGTCGATCAACGAAGCAACGATAGGCGATTATCGCGAAGGTTTGAGCGTTTGAGAAATGAGGGCACCATTATGCGCCGAGCAAATCGTTTAAACGGAAGATTGCATATCATCAGTACTAATTCTGATAATAAGACGTAACCGCGTACTCTGGTTTAATCTTAGCATTAAAAAGATGTAAGAAACATATCGCGATACCCGTGATTTGACCACGATAATGACACCGAGAACCGTTTAACCATCCGTATCCTTTAATCGTACGTTACCCCTTATTTCCGATGAAAACCTTACGAAGAGGATCATAGTTCAGAACGTATTAATTACATTAACGACATAAATTAGTTCATCGATTAATGATAATGAAAAGTGTCTCTCGTTTATTAATTAATTCATAGATGATTACACGTCGTCGATTCGATTAATTACGTAGATAAGGAAATCCAGATAGAAAAACAGAAATCTTCGTGTCCTGTCGTCCACCGCCCACGTAGATTTCCGTATACGATCGTCGAAGCTTTACCCAGTGTGAACCCACGGAATTTGCCAACTCGTGTCCACTGTTGAAAAGCTTAAAACCTTCTACGGTAGAAAATTATTAAACCGTAAATATGTTTGTATACAATTCCTTAAATTTCGCAAGTAGACAAAGCATTCCGTGAAAAATAAAAATATAGCTGCCGCCACAGAGGGGTAGCAGTTATATTTATTGGATAAAAGCTCGGACTTCCATCCGCGAGACCCGTTTTCGAATTTCGCCCGTCATCTCTGGTTTTTCCACGTGATATATACACCGTAGATCTTGTAATACAGAACCCACCTTAAAAAGCAGTCGATACTAGGAATTAGAAAGAAAAAACATGGTCACGTGACTCAAAAAAAAGTCAGACCGTCATCACCGAGCGATAACTCTATCCCAATAGGCCAGCGAAACAAGATAATAGAAACGCAGCCATAAGCGAGACACCTCGCGTACAATTATCCCCTATACACGCAACCTTCGCTTAAAAGTTCATCTCGAAGCATCGCAGAATCATTCCGACCACCCACATTCTTCCGCTAATTTCCCATCGAGTTCCTCTTTCTAGAATAAAATGACGCGCGTACAGTATCGAGTATAAAAGCTGCAAAGTTAGCACAAGAGCCGTGAAAATTCGAGTTGCCTACACGAGGGTTAACGCCTCCCAGGCTCGCGCAATTTCCAGGACGTGGGCGGGCACAGGAAGCTTTCCCCGATCTTTCTTCCCGTCGGCTTTACGAGCCGGCGCTCGCGAGCGATTTGCGAGTAATCGCGAGCCGATTGGCTACGCCTCGCGCGCCGCTCGGTAAGGACTTTGTAAATGAGCCTGGAGAGGGATGGCTAATGGGGGAGCGCGAAGGACGGCCGCTGGGAGAAAGGGGGGCCGCGAGGGGGAGAGAGCTGAGTTATCGATCCCGGTGCACGTGGGCGCGTTCATTGATAATCCGACGCCTGACGGCTAATGCGTAACTAAATGCAGCCTCGCGTAACTGCCGACTTTCGAGCCGTGCCGCGGGATTTGGTGGCGGCTCGTAAAGCGGCTGGTCGCCGGGGGAAATGCGGAGGTTTCGCCAAAGTACACAGACTACCGCGAATGGACAAATAGGCTGTACAGGCCGGAGTAATTGCGGGGCCTTAACCCCGGATTACGATACTTTACCGTGAGTTATGTTATTACGAAACTATCGTAAGATTGGCCGCTCGAAGAAAACCTTGCGTAACTTGGATAACCGTTTTGATCGATCCTGCGGGAGAAACGCTTACGCTTTGGAAAAACTGTAGCGCGAAGAATAATCCGTACGATTAAGGGGAACGGAGGGGATAAATGAAGAATGTACTCGCTTCGTAAACTTTGCGCGGAGACTTAGGCGATTTCTTGTTAACGATTTATGAATACCTCGCAATTTTATTTTTAGATCAGTCGTGCTCGTGCGTTCTTCGTATGATCGTTCATGATTTTTCAAAAGAGGGTAGGTTAAAATAACTTTTGTCATGTAAATTTGCGGACACTCGTAATATGGGTTATATTATAACGGTTAATTATAATATAACCCGTTATATTATGTTAATGGATTTCTGCATAACACTTTAGGGATTAGTAGTTTTAATATACACATCGCGTGCGAAATTATATACGAACAGTAGACTCGGTTCGAATTCAAAATCTCCATACAGAAGTTTAAGCCCTTCCATAATCAGTCGCGAAATACTCCGTAACCATAAATTCAAGTATGATTGATTCCCATCAAATCCGAGTACTCGATTTACGCTCCATTACATCAAACGACGATGGTTAACTTCATCCAGGTCCAACTACGTCCGACCAGTATCACGCCTGCCGAATTCCAACCTTGATCTTCCGCGTGAGATCGTATTCACACCGTCTATCCTCGACGAATCTCCCCAAGGATCGCCAAAACCGCAGGAAATTCCGCGTCGGCGAGCGATTGGAAATCGGCACGGTCAGAGCCGCCGCTCACTTTCGCCGCGGAAAGGCGAGCGGCGCTCCTTCGTTTAGCATTCGCGAAATCTATTTTCCGGAGGCGTGCAGGAATTAAACGACCTTGCGGGCCTGGCAGAGCACGTCGGCGAGGAAAGAGGGACAGCCTGTCGATCTCGGGCGCGTGGGCGCGTTCATTGATAGCCCGGTAGCCGATGCGTAACTGAACGCAGCCAAGCGGCGCACGACCCTGCGCTAAGACCGCGCCAAGGAGAAACCCGTATCGTCGATTCTCGCTCCAGATCTGCTCGATTTTGCGCGACACGAGGCGATCTTCCTCGAGTCGCTGCTGTGGGCCAAAAGTGGCTCCTTCCTTCGATTGGTTCTCTGTGTTCACTCTTTGGAGGGTAGAGGGATGAAGTAGAACCCGACGACTTAGTAGTTTTGTATATGTATGCACGGTAGGATATCCTCTATTTTATCCTGATATGTTAACCCCTTAACCTACGATTTAGATTCGAAGATGTTGGGCCGAAATCGTATACAAGCTCGCGCAGCGTTCGGGACATTTGCACGACTTGTGTACGCGGGCTATGCCCGTAATATTTACGTTTGGCCCGACCATTGTACGCGGGCTATGCCCGTCATTGTAGGTTAAGGGGTTAACATGATTTGCTACATAACGGTTTGGAATACACTAAATGTAAAATACATTAAACAAGAGAAAATAGACTTACACCGCTTTCAAAATAAACGGTCCATTTGATGAAGGTTAGTTATATTTACAACTGCTCGCAAGGAGCATTTGTTTAATTTATGTACACTTCCGTGCAAGAGGATTATACAACTCTAAGCCAGGAGTAATTACGCTTACTTTTCTTTTTCTTCTTCGGAGCAGATTATTGTTTTTTGTTTCGAGATTATGTCCCGATGAGTTGAGTTTTACACTGCTGAAGGCTCGCAGCTTAGACAGGCTAATGTTACGCGATAGAGTGATCTGGGATTATCTGTTCATTCGTTTATAAGATCGCAAGCATGTTTCGTTTGCATTACCTAATACGCGAAGGAGAAAACATGTAATCTTTTTGCTAACGAGGTAGTGTTTGGTACTAAGAACGACGGTACTTTCTCGTGTGTTTATTGATCTCCGAGACTGCTGGACCAACTCGTTACAGCACTTTAGGGTTTTAATATTCGAGATACAGAATGAGCCAGCCGATTCGCACGAGACCTATATCTCTTTATCGAGATTATCGAGCCCAAGTAATATCGTGTTAGTTTTCTATCCGAGACTTTACTTTAGAAATTGAAATTACGCTCGCAATTACGTTATGCGCTCAAAGCGGTCGATATTTCATCTCACATTCGATCGACGCCGACAGGCGCGATATAAGTTTAACCGACGATAAACCGATCTTCGGTTTCTTTACGATCTTGTCTCCGCTTTATTAGACGAATACCGGTGCGTTGACATTTTTAGTCCGCGTATTTTATTGGCGTGCGAGTGCTTTCGTCTTTTTGCCGCGCGGTAGCGTATTCTCATCAAAGCCACGTTGCGAATCGATTCGATCTCTCTTAATTGACAAAGAAAACATACGACTTTGCAAATGGTATTTATCGACAAACGCCGCTATAAATCCGTTCGGGAATAATGTTTGACGGCGAAAAGTAGCTGCAATGTTTCCTGCGATTTTTGCGTTTCGCTAGGTTGAATACGGCCGGAATTACGTTGCCTCGAATTCTAAAAATTTTTAACGCACCGTCATATCGGAATAACCGGTTGTACTTTTTCAATAATCCGAATCTCCCTGGTTGGACTTACCTTACAACGTCATTTATCCCCGGATATTTACCGGGGAGCACGACAAAATGTTGTTTTTTTCCCCTCGAGCTTTGCCGTGGATATTCGAGGCAAGTTGGCCCGTTCGGATTTTAATCGAGATTTTGCTTTCTTTCTGGTTCTCAGCGCTCTTTGGCATTTCGCGAATGCCACGCTGAGTACGATCGATCGATCCTGGCAGGCGCCCTTGGCGAACTTATAACTTGTCTTAAATTTTGCTAATGAACGAGAGGTAATGATACGGTATAGCCGCACGTCCCTCGAGATTATCTCGTCCCGCTAGTTCATAATTCGAGTTATCCGAGCGAGCATTAAGGCGACGCCGAGCGGCATTCCGCCCGGCGCGATTTAGATCTTAAATAATAACATAACGGAGCACCTTATTTCACGCGAGATAAACACGAACTGGGAGATTGTATTTCGAGTATCCCTGGACATTGAAACAATATCGATAAGCCGTGAAAAATGCTATCTATCATCGGCTACCCAATCGACTTTCAAGCTCCGCTCTCCATGAATACATTACCACAGCTTCGAAGCCGTAGGTTATCGAACCTATCGAATCACTATAATTCGCGGTTATGAACATTAAACGTACGCATCGCGCACTTTACTTCCCGTGTATCTAGATTTACATAATATTCGGGTATGATGAATAATTTGCCCGGTTATAAGCCGGCTGCTTAACAGGTCCTTATACCGCGAATTAAGCCAGTAGTTTCATACCTCACGCTCGTATCCATGAAAAGAGTAGCGTTCAAACGATCCTCTTTCCATAACTACTCTAATAGCCGCTCAAAGTTAAATAGTCCGTTACACACGAACGTGGAAATGCGGTTTTTAAGCATTAAACCTACCGAAGCGGTCAAAATGACGGTTGTTTCTTAGAAAAATCCCTATACTTCGTAAGAGAGCATTTTTGGGGATTTTCCATGATTCTATCGCTTTATGCGAATCATTCTATCGATTTTCTTTTTCTTTCTTTCTTTCTTTCTTTTTTTTTTATCGAAAACCTTTTTCTTTAAGGATACACGTGGTGTAGGTAAATATGTCCAGAAAACGGTTGGTAGGTTTAGCGATAAGCACTCGCTCTCTCTTCGATTACTCACGACGATCCGACTAATTCACTCCCTATACCCTCTCCTCAGTCAGCATCCCTAAATATCGTCCAACCTCGCGTTCTGAAACGCGCGGAAGAGCAGATATCGCCGACTGTTAGCGGTAATGATGTAATAAGAATAATAATTATCAGGGAGCGCCGCAGTAATTCCGCTCCGCCCCAGGAACGTCCTGACCCTGGAGGTCGGACGTGGAGGAACGAAAGAGCGGAGCCGCGAGGTGAGCCGACCTTTCCGGTTTTTTGGTATTCCTCGGAGGAGCCTCTTGGAAAGTCGCGTGCGTATAACGGACTCGAATCCGCGTTTTTATTGCGCAGGGTGATTCTCGTTGATGTTCCGCAAAAGTACGGGCACACGTAAGCGGAACGACGCGGCATAAAGCTTACGGGGCCCTTAATCATGCCGCGGAGTGAAAATTAAAATTCAGACCGCGTGTGCGTGCACGCCGCGCGGAGCACGCGTATGCAAACCACCTGTCCTCGGATCTTCTCCGGGACTCGCGCGTTTCGCCTCTCCTCCCTCTCCTTCCTCCCGACGCTCCACATGCGCCCCGCGATATTTTTCCCAGGTCACTCGGACCAGGACCTACTGTTTTTGGGCGGTTCTTTTTTTACATCGTGCCTATGATAGACGACGTGGATGAATTATGGTATAACTAGGAGCAGCAACTTTATACTTAGTGGGCTTGAATAATTATTATGTCGCTTTATGCGCTCTCGTGTATTCTTCTTTTTGTACATTTTTTCCCAGGTTACTCAGACCAGGACTTGCTGTTTTTGAGCGGTTCTTTTTTTACATCGTGCCTGTGATAGACGACGTGATTGAATTGTGGTATAATTAGGAGCAGCAACTTTATACTTAGTGGGCTTGAATAATTATTATGTCGCTTTATGCGCTCTCGTATATTCTTCTTTTTGTACATTTTCTCCGAGGCTACTTAGAGCGAGACTTACTTTTTTTTGAGAGGTTCTTTATTCTGGTGGTTATTTTAGGTTTGACTTTTTCCCTTTTACACTTTTTATCCCGAGTTTTTATTCTTAGATATTGGAGGACGCTTAAGCTTTTGGACACTCACCATGCTTCAGGTTATACTGCTCGTAATAAAAGTTAGTTTTTTAACACTATTCCTACCAGCCATTTTCCAGACATGTTTAAGCGCACTAAATGTATCCTTAAAGAAAAAGAGGACGAAGGAAAAGCGTCGACAAATTAATTTATCGATCTGTAGGCGGCAAGAAAATCGTGAAAAATATCAGAAGTGATCGCGTCTCAAAGTCCTACAGTTTTTCAAAGAAAGCGCTGACCGGTCGCTGTAAGAACAGTGTTAATTTAACATTCGGTTGGTGAATGCTTATCATGGGTATTAAAATATTTTTAAAAAGGAATAAATTTGATCTATACATGGCGTTCGTAGTTATTCTAAAATAGTTATTATGTCCATGTAAGTGTAATTTATACCGTATCCCCGATGATGCCACGCTTGTACCGCATAAGATGCCTTCGCTCGATATAATCTGGCTTCTGTCCAGCCGAATATCAGTGAAGCTATCGGCTAACTTCCGGCAATCCTTACCAACGACCCGACCTTCGGTAAGAAAGTCGAGGGCGCGGGAGGGAGTGTCCCGCGTGCCCTGCTTTTCCTCGAAATATTCGATCGATCGCGACAGGCGGCCCACCTTCGTCGATTGGACATCTTAATTGCACCGACGAAATTAATTTCCTCTTGCTTGGCCTCCCGAGATATTGCTGTCAGATTAATCCCCATGTCTCTCCTTGGAGTACGCGCTTTCGTAATTATTTCTCGAGCCCTCAACGCGCTGCTAAGGTTCCCTTGCTCCTGCCTTCGAGGAGTATCCGAACTACCGCATCGTTACCCGTGTTCCTCAGCACATCCGGCATCCCGCCACGCGGATGATCGCGCGCAGTCCTCGAAAATTCACTGTTCATTTACACAACAAGCCACGAGCTTCATTATGTGACGCGTAATACATACCAACGTATAAGCAATCCAATAATGTGCTATGAACGCAGTACTTTTATGCTAGTACTCGAGTACCATTAATTTTAATGCAACAATTTCGTGAATCTCCTTGTTGACTTCCTTCAATACGGAGCAATCGAAGAAAATAAACCTTTTCTTTAGCTTCACACCTTATTTTATACCACCTATGGATTCCTTTCATCAGCGTGATTCGCGATTGATCGAAAGATCCGATCGAAACTACAGTCGTTCCGCCAGGTCGTCGTGATTTACACGTACTTTCTCATTTTCTAGGAATACAAAAAAGAAATCACGAAGCACGCCCAGAGTGCGGAAATCGGAATGAAAAGCCGGTTACGGTGTCGTTGGTTAATGTGCGTCAGGATTAAAGGAACTTAACCGGCACGGTGGTATCGCACCATTGCCGGGAGCAAAGTGGATTTCATAGTGTTATTAAATTTGCGCGCGGTTGGGACAAGCCTCACGGGAGCGATACAAAGTGCTTTCGGTGCTACCGGGGAAGATAACTTACTTGCATTAAATCCCACAAGGAGCGGCTTGTCCGCCGAGGAATTTACGGCTGTGCACCGGCGCGGAAGAAATATATCGGATAGTTTATCGTGTAATATTCCTGGCCCGCGTTTCTCAGGCGCTTGTATCGCTCGTTGTGTCCGAAGCGGTTTCCTTCGCGTGGCAAAATCTCGTTTACCGGGACACCGGAGTTTTGCATTGCGTTGAACGAAATTTGACTCGGGCCGATTGCACGCTGATCGTGATCCCTGTGTCGTCCAGGTTATTTCGGTGGTTTCCTCACCTTCAGTGGAGAGAGACGCACCGTTGGCCTGCGCGCGTCAACCTTTCGTCCCAAAAGTGAGAATCCTTTTTGCTCTTTCGCGTTAAATTTTAATATGGAGATCGACAGTGCGGCCGGTGGAGTCGGTGATTATAGGCCAGGGTAGTTTAATCAATACGGGTTTACGAGCGAGCCACAATTTCAGACTTTAATTATTGCTTCTGTGACTTCGCGGTAATATGTGTGCTGTAATAGCAGGGTATTGGAGGCGGGTTCGGTGTAGCGGATACTACATACGGAATCTAGGTGGTTTAAACCGAATCGCTAGATCTGTCGGTACTGAAAGTGAATTAACATTAATGTTATAGGGCTATAATTTCTCGGAGAATTGATATTGGTCGTTCCTTTTTTTTTAACTGCAAATATGCGGATTTGTATCGCGGGATTATTTCTTGATTTTTAAACGCGTTTCCTGTGCGATCGTCGTAAAGGTGTTGTGTACACGTTAATCGGTTAACCAGAGAGACACTTGGCTTAAACAACATCACTAATCTTCGATAGGTCGATGGTCGCATTGCGTCATTTTTATTCGACATGACCATCGAGCTATCCAAGATTTATATCATAATTTCAGCACAAAAACTCTTACATAATACCCATAATCGTCGAAAATCCGGAAAAACGTATCATTAATATTTTATTTTGTTATTACCCGCAGCGCGTATCGTGTAGCTCGAAATTTATCTTCGCCCTCCCCCCCTTTAATCATCCACGATGTTGTTTCGCATTGGCCATGTTCGTGCTCGGATAATAAAGAGGCATTTGTTATTGCTGCCGCACAATGTGGTGCCGCGTTACAATGTTACATATGGATCGGGCAGGAGTGAAGTCATGATCAAGACGTGGAAAAATTGATACCGACGTCGAAATCGTGTTCCCTGGCGTATAAAAAGGCGCGCTCACGAAATGCATCCTTCGGAGGAGCTTTGCCCGGCCTGCCTTTCACGGTGCGCCTTTTTTAATGCGCACGGCAAAAAGCCGCGGCGATCGGTGCCTTTCGAATTATAATTAGCCAGTGGCGTATGAATGAAACGACACGTTACAGTATGCCCGTTTCTTTGCGCAATCGCCGTGTCTACAAATGATTTACCGCCGAGATTGCAAGGAGATCGCGGTGAGATTATCTCCACGCACCGTGGCGGTTTAACGGCCGAGGACAAAGGTGTTTGCCTTAATTTTCCACGCCGATTGCGGTTATTATTCGAACGCTTACAAATGTTCTACGCCCACGCATCGATTTATCTCACCTTCGGTACTCGCGCGCATTACTCGATGTCGAGTTCGAGTATTAGGCATTGTTCTTTTTATTTTTCTCTTCTTTTTTTCTCTCTCATTTCTCTCTCTCTCTCTCTCTCTCTCTCTGTTTTTTTTTAAGGCGCGCTCAAACAGAATTCTGCAGGAATCATTAATGATATATTAAAAAATTGTACAATTACCGATTCAACAGTTATCACAGTATGGTATACTTTATTCTTCTTCGTATCATTTTAGCAGTATTGGCTAATGGTATATCTAATACCATCTCCTTCTGGATTTACACCTACACTAGTACCCTTCTATGTCACAAAGAGTAATCGATCAAGTATTATTTTACATATGCGCCTGCTAGAATTTAGTTTTTACATCGCATATTTGTTTCTTATAAACACCCGAGAGCAATCAGCAACCCCGTTAAAAATCACTAAATTACCAGCAGCACATAACGCGTTAAATTTAAACAGGCTTTACCCTTCAATAATATCGAGGATTTACTTAAAAACTCGCGGATGGCACTTTGGGATAAGATTAAAAACGACGAGTCGGTAAAAGTGTATAAAAACGATTACGCGCACAAAGGTCGTTTATTCTCAAACTTAACTTAAAGGACTTAAACGCGGCGTTGAATATTCCTCATTATCAAACGATATTCCCGGCCCGAGAGCTGGTGCGGAAAAATACGCGCGTGTCATGCCTGAATTAAGCGTGTCTCATGCGTCGTCGCACCACGTAACAGCCGGTCATTGACAAACTCGATGCACAGTGGGATCCCTCGTCGATTATCGATTCCTCGAGGAATATAACGAAGCTATTCTTTCTTTTCACGCGCGGCCTCTGCTCACCAACACGGCGCAGCTTTTTATCGCGTTTGCCTCGCACAATGCGGATATTCTTCCCCCGCCTTGTTTTGTTCATTTCTTTTCCACCGATCATACACGTTTCCAGTTATACAAGATCCTCTGTGTCCGGGCGCGTTATGTAAGTGATTCCAAGTACGAGCTGAAATAAGGCAATGGCGCGGAATGCTCGAAATGAATAAATGTACTGAAAGTAAAAGAGGGAAAAACGAGAGAGAAGTAGCCGAAGAGCGAGGATACTATATACAGCGGCCACAGGCAAGGACATACGGTTATTCGTTCTTTGATCCGCGAGCGTATGATTGCTAAGTTCCAATCGAATTTCTGTACGCGTTAAGCGCGCAAGGTGCACATATCTTGCATTCAACCTTTGATCATTCGTCTCTGATATTTAGTGGCAGTCGTCGAAAACTGCCTATTCGCACTATGCGTCCTTGCCAGCTTCGCGCCACTCGCATCGCGCATTTCGACTTTCGAGTTGCATCGAACTTCCTACGTTTCGATCGCTATTGCACGTTTTTATTATATTAATACTGTAATTCTATATAGATATGTACGTGTTTCCTTTGAAAAAACGTTACGTTGAACGTAAACAGAATTAGGATATACAAAAAGTGATACGAGCAATGAAACACTCGCGTCATAAAACAGTCGTTCACGCTTAGCTATCGGCGTGGATAATAGAAATTTAGATAACGGAGGTTCTAGCGTACTTTTGGAAATCACGGCTGCGAAAGTCCCCGTTCGGTCAGGCCGGTGCCCTTCCAATCCAACGCAACGACACTTCGAGTTCCTACTTAGGATTTGTCTGGTGGATTGACAAATCGAGGCCAACAGCACCGGCAAGACACTCTTTGCTTTCGAGTCTCCGGCAGAGGAAAAAGACGGCGGAGGGAGATGGAGAAACGGGCGGAGACGAGAGAGTGATACCGCGAGAAAGAGAGAGCGACGCTGAAAGAGAGAGAGAAAGAGAGAGAGAGAGAGAGAGAGAGAGAAGGTCGACTAACGCGAGAAAAAGAGGCGTCGAAAACGGCGGTCGTTAGCAGAACGATCCGCAATTAATCGCGCCTAACGAGATGCCCGCGAAATGTTTGGCCAAACGGCTCTCGGGCGACACTTTCGAATTCGCCACCTTTCCTCGACGCTCCGCGCGAAGTTCCGCGCTTAACGATACATTTCAGCAACTCGGGAAAACGCTTAATGATCGATGGTTCACGCACCAGCGATTTACATCGTTGGACGACAACTTTTTGCTTCTATATTTAGCCGCTTACGCCGGCTCCCCGGCGCTTTTAATGCACGGCCCGCATTTTTCCATCTCCCCGATACGCGAGCGTTTTTGCGGGCCTTCGACTTTTATGCCCCGCGCACGATCGCTCGGTTTTGCCTCGATTTATTATCCGACGGAGTGAATTGTCATGGATCGTGGGAAGTAGCGAAAAAAAGAGGCTCCGCATTGGAAGATAATTTACGGGACTCCATGTTACCGCCGATGTACCGCTCGATAGAAAGGCGAAACGGGTTTCTCCTATTGACCGATCAATCCTCTTTCCCTCCTTCGCCTTTTTTTTTTTTTTTCTTCTTCCTCCTCGGACCTTACGATATACCTATACGTCTTGCTCGAAAACGTTCGTCTTGTTCCTCAGTTTGGCAGGGATCGTAGGATGAAAATAGACCAGAGGGTTGAAAACTGCAAGACCGAAGAACGAGTCCTGATAGAGAGGGACGAATGGAGATGGAGTGCTCTCCACGAGTGGTCGCGCTCTCGGTTTCGGCCGAATAAGAAATTCGCACGGCCGAGTCGTACGTTTTCCACGATTACGGAGCTGCTGGGCATAAAGTGCAGGGTATATATCTGGCCGTAAGAGGCATTAAAGTACAGGAATACAAGAAACTGGAGGTATGGTCCCGATTTATTAAAACGTCGGCGGGTGGATGTTAATCCGCGCCCATGGTCATCGACCGTTTATCTCCTTAATAACCACGGGAACCCGCGGCGATCGCTTTTTCGTTTTATCGAAGGCGCATTTTCAGCCGAGGGATACGCGGTGTATTTCATCCTTTTTATACCGCGGGCGTTGCGCGCGCGGGGCAATTTGCGAGTGTTCCCCTGCCAGAGTCGAAACACTCGTAATTGTTGTTATCTCGAGTTTCGCGGGGATTTGCATGGTCGGAATAGGCGCACGTTCGTTAGTTACTCCTCATAATGCGCGCTTTAACGCGATGTCTCGGGGGAATGGATATTGGTTGGGCTTAAGCGTTAATCGCGATTGATATCCCGCTATTCGAGAAACTCGTTCCGATCGCACGGTGAATTAGCAGATCGATGGCGCGTACTTTACACGCTCGTTTGTCAAAGCAGGACTCAGTGGTGAGTAGCGCGTGAATCTGGAAAATTTGTAACTCGCTGCGATCCTTGGTGGAATCGAGGTATCGTTTCTTTTTAATATAACGTCATCTTACAACATTGGTTTTCGATCAAAATTGGTTTGATAATAAACGTCGACGTGGGGAAATTTTGGACAGATCGACGTTTGCTTTCGGTGTCTCGATCGGAGACGTCGACACGACACGTTTTGGCATAAACGTGTCTCATTAGCATCCTCGAAACTCGTTTGCGGATAAAATGTTATAGAACGACCGAGGGGAGAAAGCTGATTCAAAGCGCGTTACCTGTCGACACAAAAGTGCACTGCGCTCCGGTAGCTAAACATCGGAACATTCGAGAAACCGCCAGTACCGTCCGCGGAAAATTGGCGATAAAAAATGCCATTTTGATAGTAAGATAGTAGAATGGCTAACTCATAAAAAGTGACGATCCTGAACAGCGTACTGACAAGCACCGATATTATTATACACAGAGTGACTCGAGGTATGCTTTTAAATCCAATATAATCAACTGTATTGCACATTAAATATATAATAATTCAGATCATCGCGATTTCGCGATTTCGAGCAATTTCGAGCAATCCATTGGAATAAATGGAACATTAGCAAAACTGATTCTTCTTTCGCGCGTTTCGCGGGACTCTTCGGAAACTTTGCACGAGCAAAATTGCTGTCGCTTTTCCGATGGAGCGCCGGCCAAAGGCAAAGACGTGCTCGCGATTCGGCGGCGCTGCGTTTCGCAATAATCGCGCGCATTAAGCGGCTTTGCGAAACAAGTTTATCAGCGGCGGTTGCACTAAATCCGCTTCTTTTCTCGCGCGCGGCAGGGAGGAAAAAGAAGATCGGCCGCTCGAAGGTGAGCCCGAAGGTTACGCCTTTCGTTTTTCGCCATAGCGGGACAGATCGTCTTGCCTATTTAAGGCGGAAAATTCACTCGATCATTGCTATCGGCAAGCGGCGCGCCATGTGCGTCGGACCTGAATCCGCGGCGGTTGTGTGCGCCTGCACGTAAGTTCCGTTGCGTAAGAAAGCGGCCTGCCGAGCTTTAAGATCGTAACGATCGCATTAACGCTGGAACTCGAGAAACGATCAAAATGACTCCTCGAATGTGCGAAACCTCGAAAGCGAAAAACTTTAAAATTCGCCAGAATGTATCATAGTGCACCTTTGAAGAATTCTCTTTATTTTGTTGCGTCGAATGATGGAGTATATGCGTTTACCCTTTCTTTTTACGGCCTTCTTTTATATTATTTATGATTTATATTTTATATTATATATATATA